>WAAD01032769.1:188667-266604 GCA_013389945.1 Fregata magnificens | reverse complement strand
ACCCGCAAACGCCTTTGCTTCCCCTCCCCCCTTCCCCCCCTTTTATTTCGTCCCTTCACCCCGCTTTTCTCCCTTTTCACCCCACCGTTCTCCCGTTTCCTCATTTCTCCCCTTCCCTCCCTTCTCGCCATTCCCTCCCATTTTCCCATCCCCCTTCTCCCTGACCCCCTTTTCCCCTCCCTTTTCCCACCACCTCCCCCATTTTCCCCCACGTTTCTTCTCTCTTCCTCCTTTTCTTCTTTTTTCCCTCCTCCTCCTTTTCCCCATCTCTCTCCCTACCGAAGCCTTTTAGCAAAGGAGACTGCGGCCAGCAGCCAAGTGGCCTCTCTCTCCAAGGGGGTGGCCAGGGCCTGGGAGAAACGGATGGCCTGGGGGGGAACAGGCTGCAGCAGCCACCCTGTTCAGCAGACACACTCCACATGTCCCCCCTGGGACCTGACCGGAGCCGACCCGGGCATGGCTGGCACAGGAGGACACTTCCAGGGCCATCCTTCCCTGCTGCTCTTGGAAGGATCAAGATAAGCCAGTGCAGTTTTTCCAAAGGATCCAGCAAAAATCAGGAAAGCAAGGTTTATTGTTCATTTATTCCCGAGCAGCCCACCCTGCTTCTGGCTGCACTGAAATACCCTCAGCATCCCAGCCCTTCGGTCTAGCTGGTCCCTCAGTGCCCAACCTGCAAAGCATCACTGGCACAGCAGGCAGGCAGCTACCCAGCACGTGGTACAAAGGCTTCAGTAGCAACATGGCTCCTTTTCACTTTGAGTTTCACGCGTTCGAGATGGGATCACTGGAACTGGCTTTTTCTACCTTCAAAAGTGGTTGTTTTGCCACTATACGCAAATGCTTTGGTTTCACCCGTGGCAATGAATGCTTTCCTTCCACGTTTTATTCTGGAGCTAGGGATCAAGGTAGAAAATTGAAAGAGTTTGCAATAAACTCAGTAGCTACTGACTGCTGTTTGCCAGGACAGGTCATACTTGTATTCATGGGGAATTTGTCCATCACATGCCCACTTGCTGCTCTTCCCTCCTCTCTGTGAGCCCAGGCCCCTCGCTTCCCTTAAGGTTCCAGTGAAGTGCCAGGTTTTGGTTCATCAGAGGTCTGTAAAATCAGTGCCCAACTAAATGACATAAAGCGGAGGGTACAGTTAAAAACCAAAACCTAAGCTGAAGATGTTATCCTGGGTTAGATCTCCTTCCCTCTCTCCAGGTTAAGGACTTGGGTTTTTTTCTTTTCTGAGGAAGAGGAATGATTACTGATGAACCCTGGAACAACTTAAACAGAAGTATGGATACACAAATCAAAGGGATTGCTTCTGTCAATTTAATTGAGTTGTTACTACTAGACTGTAAAGTTAATCATTGGCAGAACAGAAAATTGATTCTTACAAAAGTTTATCAAGAGTTGGTTGGGGTCTCTTACTTTGTGATTCGCCGAGTTGCTACTGTGTCACTGAATCTCACGATCACTAGAACAGCACCAGATAAAATTAAATGAAGTATAAAAAAACCCAAGTAACTAGCAAGAGTTTTCTTTTATCCATCTCAACATCACACAGTTTGAAGGCCTAGTGAAGTTGTTTTCTTGCCCATCTACAAAGCTTGCAAAAGACAACGAGCGCTTTTGAACAGTGCATGGAAAGTGCACGAAGGTCCTGCCCTATGCACACGCCTCTATACGTGCACTCCTTCTACTTGTTGTAGGTTATATGGAAAATTTCTGTGTTCATCTCATCTCCAAAAAAAGTGAAAGTACTGAAGAAATTTGACAGACCAAAAGAAAATAAAAGCACATCAGCAAAACTGGGAAGTGCCAAGCACCACAAATTTCATCAAGTCAGGCCAGCAACAAATTTAACCTATGGCTCTTCATTTTTTTTTTTCTTATCCTTTTTATTTTTAATTCTTCCCTCCTGCAAATTCATGACAGTTGTTGTCCTTCGTTTGCACTGATTTGCACCGTGCAGTGGATCCAGTTGGCCAGCAATAGCAGGGAATGCTAATTCCATTCAGTTACCGGAAAAAGCAATAAAAGCAAATATGTTTCCCTCAGGCCCCAGCCCAGAGTGATGAAAAATCCAGACCAACAAACATATTTTCTTAAAATCAGTCTTAAGTGTCGTCTCTTTTCCCACAGAAAAATAAAAGTAAGAAAAGAGTATACCAGGCAAACTGAAATATAGAAGATGGACCCTTCCCAGCTCTAGTAATTACATCCCAAATATATCCCCAAGCTGGGGAAAGAGTGACAGTGTCCACCCTAATCACATTTCAGATGTGCCACGAACACACAAATGCCGTACGGCCATAGCTGAGATTATTTAAAGTTATGGGGTCAGTGACAGTAGCAGCTGCTGCTCCTGACCTCAAGGGAATCACAGTTCTGGGTAACACAAACTCTTGTCCTCCCATTTCTCACTGGGACTTACTGGGATGTAACCTGTTCTTAAAGCTGCTGCAATGGGTTCCCAGCGCTGTACTGCCCAGAGGCAGGAGCGTGCTGCAGGGGCAGAGGAAAAGGCAGCGCAGGCAAAGATAAAGTAACTTTTCCTGTTAGAGATGACTCTACTTATTTTCCCTGCCTTTAGAAATGAACAGCTGCTGCTCAGGTTTGCCAGCACCCAGCACTCAAAAACCGTGAGTGAGAGACTCAGAAATAGGATGATTGTCTGTAAAACAGTCTGATGTTGGGGAAAGAAAAAAAAAAAAGCCTCTTTTTATTTGGCTTGTGATTGCTAAGTCTGCAGGGATCCTTTTTTTTCAAGCTTTTTCCTTAGTTCATGAGGAGGAGAAATCCATTCTTTTTTTTTTCTTTCTTTCTTTTTTTTTTTTTTTTTTAAATGAATGCTGGGATTCTAACATAATCAACTAATTCCAGGAGCTGAGGCTTCAAGATAAAAAAAAAAGTATACCATGTCGCAAAGCTCACAATGCAATCTCATTGCATTGGCATTGGCAGCGGTTCACTTGGCTCTGGAAATAATAAAGTGGGAGACTGAAATGACAAACAAACCGGAGATGCAAACCGAAGTACCACCAGGGAATGCAAAGCAGATGGCCAGCTAAAGAAGACTAGCCCAAAGAATCGCTATAGTCTTCACAGGAAGATTACTGGCAGCATCCACCGTGGTGGCCTCCTTCCTATGAGCTTGCCTGGCATGGTTTGCATCTTGATGTCCTTATCATGAATTATTATTAAGAGGAGTAAACAAGCTAGAGAGTCCTCTCAATTGCAGATCATGTGTGCACCCTCTCATTGCAAATAGGGAGATTCAAGAGCATTGGAGAGCCCTTGCAAGGGTCAGGACCAGCTCTACATTTGTATGCCATCCTGGGCCTACGTTGCTTACTTTAACTGGTCGTTTAGCTATCACAAAGGTAACACTGATGTGTGCTTTCAGGAAAAATTGATTTTTCAGCATGCTTCTATTAAAATGTCTGCTTTGTTTCAGTATGCCATAATATTATTTTGTCAAGAGAATTTATTTAAAAGTTGCAAAATTAAGTCTGCGCTAAACAGGAGCCGGCACAATGGAAATTAGATTTTGGGACTCCTCATAAATATGCAAGTGTAAGCATATGAAATCACATGTAGCAATTCATTTTCAGAAAGAGGAAAAAACCCTAAATTACATTGTCTTCTGTCATATCCAGTTTGCTCAGCAGAGGAAAACACATGAATATCAGCTGTGACCATTTGAACTAAGCAGTGTGGTAAAATGCCCTGCAGAGCTCCATCGGGACTGATCCTTTCTGCTTACCCTAATCAATACATTGATTTATTGGAAAAGAAAACAATTATCGTAGAGCAGGTTTCAGACTGCCAACCCCAGCAGATTCTCTGTGCTGCCAAATAGGATTTCTGTTTAGTTTATGTCCATCCCTAGCATTTAGCAAAGCTGCCCTGTCTTCTTGTGCTTCTAAGCATACAGCCATTTTCTTAACTTTTCACTCTTTTTACCAGTCTAGAAATGCAATGTTTAACACTGACTAAAACCTACATGCCTTCCTCTGTGGCCGTTCACCGGGATCAGGATTTTGAACTTTGGATTCGATAGGAAAAGTTTTTCCACAAGCACCTGGAGCTAAATCCTCCCCACGATATTTGTGGGTGTTACTCCATTACCTGTCAGTTTGAAATAAGCAGGATTTAATCATTTGGGGATGACAGTGAATTACAGCCCCTTGTGAATGGATACAGCATTCCCGTCCCCCTCTCCCAGCCCGTCTGCTCACAGGCTGGTGCCTCACTGGAGCGCAGCCAGGCAGCCATAGAAATGCATTGAGTGAATAAGGTCTTCCTTCCCTATCAACCAATAAAGATAATTACACAGGCCAGCGTATATTAATTTGGGTTCGGTCCTTTTCCCACTCAAATTAATGTCGGTTTTGCCGTTGACGCTGATGTTAGCAGAAGCTGGCCCAACATCAGGGAACTAAAATTAGATTGCTTCTCCCATTTGGTGGTCTCCCCCCTTCCCCCGTGCCGGCCAAGGGAGTTACTGGTCCAGCAGGGAATCGGTACTAATTCCAGCAACAGCCCAGGTATCCAAGGCATGCCACTGACGGGCTCCCAACACCTACTGCAGGAGCTCAGGCAGCAGCATGCAATGATCACAGTCGCACCATATCCACCCTCGCAGCACCGCAACCGGGCCCCCGGGTGCACTCGCCCCTCTGGAATTCATTTGCCAAAACCAGCCTCAAACAAGGGCAGAGAAGGAGATATGCACAGAAAATCCTTATCCACCGGGGCTCGGAGTTAGGGGAGGTTTCAAAGACAAGACAGCAGCTTTCCGGGAGGGTGCCCACACGTGCTCACGCAGGTGTGCGACGCACACGGCTGTCCTCAGAGGTGCTCCGTGCAGGGCAGTCGGATTTTTATCCAGTTTCCACAAGCAGAAGTTGCTTGTTATCAATATCCGCGATGCCACTCGAAAAATCAGAGGAAATCCATCATGGCCCATGGGGTTATTCTGGTGTAACGAGCAGCCCTTGTATCTCATTTTTCAGAAGTGAGACTCAGCCCCTACATCTCCATTTCTGTGTTGCACAAAGCCACGTAGGTGGTGGCTCAATGCAAGGCTTGTGAGGCTTTTCTGCAGTCCAGCAACTCACGATCTCCCTGCATACATGCAGATGTGGATGCACACGGATACGCACACACACACACACACACGCACACATACATATAGAATTATCCTCCACAGTTTTCCTCTGAAACAGTATTTTTTCTTTTAGGCAGTAGTCTGCCTATCAACGTGTCTGAATATATAGATATACAAACATTTACCAGCAAGGCCGAAAAGTCTCCTCAGCCACACTTCCACAGAGCACACGGAGCATCCTGATTTGCACGTATCTCAGAGATACAAACAGTTCCTCTCTTTTCATATTCTGCTGCTACAATAACTTTGCAGACAACTTTGCTTACTGGACTTGTATCATGGTGGGTGTAACTACCAGCAATAGCTTGCCTGCTACTCACAGCAGAGTCACATGCTGTGATTGCTCATATGCTGTTTAAATTCTCTAACAACGGAGAGATAGGAAAGAAAGAGAGGGTAAAAAAAAGGCAACTATTTCTAATTGAGACACATTCCTCCGTTGTCTCTGCCTCGGCTGCGAAGGCTCTCTGTTACACTGATTTCCTTTAACTGGTCAATCCCCACCCTGTTTCCACAAACACAGAAAGCAACCGCTTATAATTCCAAACTTCCAGCCTTGTGCCAGATAGCATTTGCCAATCCACTGTCAAGGCAAGCTTCACACAGAAAAAAAAGAAAGAAAAAAAGAAGGAATGGCAGATTAAACAGATCAGCTCCGATTCTTACCTTCAGAAGCAGACTTAGTTCAAAGCCCACAAATACTTTTACTTTGCTGGAAGTCTCTGAACTATTTTTAGCTTCCCTTGGGGATGCCATATAGGGAGAGCAGCCCCCTCCCTATCATTACTAATCTGCCTAACATAACAGCAGGACACCTGCTGCTAGTGAGTCATGTTTTGTGTGAAGCTAATGGTATATATATAGGCAAAACGTAAAGACAAGTGCTTATTTTTCCTCCATACCTCATGTGTTGTTTGTGTCTTCCTGTTACACTAAGCAAAACAAATCAGTGCAAAAAAGACACTGTAAAGAAGACAAATACACAGGAAAATTCATGTTCTCTGCAGACCAGGAGCTCTAAGAGAGATATAGCAGAGGTATGCTTGTTTGTATTTATGGTAGGTATACCTGTGTGTGTACATAGATACGCACTTTTACACACACACAGAGTGATTGTGTTCTTGCAAGCTCCTGCTCTGGTACATGCAAACTAATGTTTTCACTAAAAACATGAATGGAAATTCAATTATCATAAATCTAAAGCTCCAGCCTGGACCCATCTTTCCTACTCACACACAGTAAGAAAGAACAAGCGTTGGAAAAGGGGCATACCTAGGGGAAACTCAGGTTTATAACCCACCAGCATGGAGAAGAGAAACCTACCACATGTTCCCCGTATAAGCTTCCAGGTTTGAGGCAGAAGCAGCTTAGCGGTTGTACAGTGGCTGTTAAACATCAGCTGTCATCCCCTTTATTTGCTTCACAGCGAGTATTGCAGTGACAGACATATATAGAGAATGACCCTTTGGTCTGTGCTAGGAGCCTGATTTAGCTCTCCCCCCCAAGCCATGCCTTTCATCGTTATAGGCTGCACTTCTAAACTTTTGAGAGCTGCAGTAAAGAGCTGCTAAGTTTGGCTTTGTGATCTCTGGAAGATCTCTTTCTTATTCCATTCCTGTCCCTCTTTCCTTGTTTTTTTTTGGGTTTTTTTTTTTTTCCCCAAAATGTGAAATTTTGGTTATTTCTGTCTTTGAAGAAAGGCATTGTCCTGATCTTCTGCCTTGGGCAATACTGTGTACTTCCACTTATGATGGATACTGGTACTCACCCTTCTTAACCTTAGCTCGCCCTACTGTCCTTAATTTTACAACTTAGTCACTCTTATTAAAGGCAATGGTAAAATGTCCACTAAGACCAGTGGAAATAGGATGAACCCTTACAGGAAATGCCAGAACATCTCACAATAACCTTAACAGTCGTGGCCAGAATCAGCGTTAGGCATTGCACCACATGAAGCCAAACCGACTGATACAACCACATAAACCTGTATCTTCCCCCTATAGAAAAACAACTGAAGTATTCAATGGATAATGAAAAACTTGCTGTAGGTTTATAAAACCATCATACTGAACGTATTGCAGGAGAATGATTTTAAAATAAATACAAAGAAGATACCTCTGTTCCCANGTAGAAAGTAAGAAACTCTCCCAACCTGCCTGGTTCCCCTTCTCCAAAAGGCAGCAGCAAATGGCCAAATTTTCCTTCTTTGAGCAGCTTAGGGACATGTGCTGCATAAAACCCCTCAAAAGAAGAATGGAGCTCCTAAAAAATTGCACTTACATATGTTCTAGGCTCTCTGAACAGAGTTCAGAAACATATTTCAAGCTCAGTAATTTAAAATAACCCCTGGCAAATCAACATCTTACCACTTAGCATCACCATCTGCCAAGTCCTGAATGTATGGGGGAAAGGAAAGGATTGCAACATGCCCCAAATATCAACGCTGGGTCTTCTCCAGCAAGTAAAGGTATAGAAAAAGAAAGCCATGGGTCCTTTCCCTTCTATATCCAGCTGTTTGTCCAGCTTCTGCTGTAGCAGAAGCAGCAGGATTTCAGGCAGACAGACCCTGAAGCATTTGCAGTTTTCATAAGGAGCGTGCCAGTGACCCACACGCTCTGCAGTCCTCTATTCCCCCCTAGTGACCAGAGCACACTGAGGGTATTGAATCAGCTGTAGCCTTTGAGCTCAACAGAGCTGCTGCGTCTCTTAAACACGAGCAGTAGAAGCTCTGGCTTTGTGCTTCAGGAGTCCTGCGGTCCTCTCCAGTGCCAAAACCCCACCCCAAACCCCCTCTTCACACCCGCCTTCATCTCAGAAGGACAGAAGTAACCGGCTGCAACGGGGAGAGTTACAGACCAAGCACGACGGTCAGTTCTCCCCTGCCATTCCTGCGATGATAGCCTGAGCGTGCCGTTAACATATTAACTAGCACAGCGCCTTTATATGTCTGCTAAACAAAAAAGTAGAAGCAGAAGGAAAAAAAAACCCCAAACCCCTTGGCATGTCTGCCTCGAATCCCAATTAGAAAAGAATTGTTTGCCTTAATTCTAAGTGTATTTAGAATATGGAGCATATATTTCCGAAGGATGTTTTGTATTTACAGTGTGTCTGTCTGGTTATACTGCTGCAATGTAATTGTTTTCCTGCTGAGAATTATAGCAGTGAAGTTACTCTGGGTGCGATTACAGCTAATTATAGTTTCGCTTTGGAATTTAAAGGCTCCCCTGCAACACTCCCTCCTTCCCACTTGAAGGCACTGGCCTTGGAGCATGTTGTGACTGCTGCCCGCAATTGTAGTAACTGAGCTCTGAGGTCGCTGCCAGCTACGTGACATGCGGATGCGTTTGAGGTTTAGTTGCTAGAAATGGGTAAGTCATTACGGTAACGGTATGAGAGGAAATCTATAAAGAATACCCTACACTGAGGCCAGAGCTGAGACAATCTAAGCCCAAACTTTGCTAGGTCTATGCCTGAGGGGAGCTCAACTGCAAGAAGGCAGCAATCCCTGCCTGGCAAGGCTTTGGGAGCAAGAGTACTGCAGAATTTGTAATCAAATGGGGGATTTTTGATAAAGAGCAGTTGTGTTCAGGATGGTTAACAGCTGAAGAGACATTCACTCCTATGCAAAGATTCGGCACAAGGTGACTGCTTCAGCATCAGAAACAGAGCCCTCGTACAGCACGGGTAAGACAGCAGACACGGCTGGGCCAAGCCGTGGTAAATGCATCAGCTGCTCCCTAATGGGAAACACTTCTTGACATTTTTCATAACCGTAGTTATTCCTTTTGCCTCTAAATCTTCAAAGCTTGATGCTGGAATCAGGTTTGCATCATAAATCTCTTCCTTCTATCACAGCTTTGCCTGTTGCTGCTGATACTTGCAAGCAGAGGGCTGAGCCCTGGCTGTGCTGGAGCAGCCCAAGACGGCCTTGACACTCATTCAGCACAAACCATGCTGATGGCAGTGCAGCAATTCAGGCACCTGAAGAAACCCTGCCAAGCCTCTGCGGCTGAACAGGGCAGAGTGCTCCCGGGCAGCCCCGTCACTCTCCCTGCCCCAGATGGTGCAGCTACGGGAACAAACGTACTCCGTTGCTGAGCGGCACCGTGTGTTTCAAAACAAATGTCAATGAGCTTTCCAGATTAAAACATTAAAAATGTATGAGGAACAACTGTCGCACACGAGGGAGCTAATAACACTGGTAGTGTTTTTTCTTTCGAAAACAGGTAAGATCATTTTTAATATCAGTGTGTTCATATGCAGTTATAGTTTCATCAAGTTGAAGGCCAGGAAGAGTCATTAGATCTTCATTTGACCTCATAACAAACCATTGTATTTTACCCAGCTATTCCTAATCGAATAGAGCTGTAAGGCCCAAGAAAGTCAATAGTGAAGAAAAGGAGAAAGTGTTAGTCTGGAGCCATCAAAAAGCAGAGAATCCTCTTTTTTTTTCTCTTGATAATTTGCTCTAATGACTAAAATCACCTCCCAGTTAAAAAAACAAAATCAAAAAACCCCCACCAAAACCCACACCTCATTTAATTATACCTGGTTCAGCTTTCAGATACGGGCTCTTCTTTCACTTTTCTCTCCTTTTAGGACAGAGTATTTTCTTCCCAGAAACAGACTCATGCACAAAAAAATCATGTCAGACCTTTTTTTGGTCAACCAAACACACTGAGCCTTTCAGGCCTCCTATTGTAAAACATTTCCTCAGACCCTCAAATAATTTTAGCCATTCTTTCCTACCTATTCTCCAACTTTTCCATATCCTTTCAAAGTTTCAACACAATATTTTGCTATTTGAGACCCGGTTTTAGTGATGCTGCGCGTAAAAGTAAAATTACCTCTTTTTCTGTTATTCACTACTCCCTTGTTTATATATTTAAAGGCCACATAAATTCCTTTTGTCAGGTCATCACAGTGGGATCGAAGTGCAGAGGCTTTTCGGAGCACTGCTCCCTTCATCCCATGAGTGCTACCTGTGCTCCTGCGTGCAGGGCTGTGCCCTTGCAGAGACCAACATGTAGTTTGATGGATTCCTCGTCCTCCTTACCAAAAGATTCAGCTTCCCCAGTGCCAGTCTCCTTTCCTCTTCACTGCATACCACTCTCTTGATCTCCGTGCTTTGCAAAAATTTTTCATCTTGTGTTTTCCTACAGACCACTGATAGAAACAATGGATTGTTTCCATATTGTATATACCATATAAATGGTACTTATACTTAACCCTAGCGTGCCCCAGAAATCACAGGTCCATTCAGTCCTGATTCTCCATCAACAGCTACTTGTCGAGCTCTGTCAGGCACTTTGTAATCCATTTAATGTATATTCTAATGTTACCGAATAGTGCTAATGTTTAATCAGCATGCTATTCAGTGCCAAGTCAAACACCTTACAAAAGTCTAAATGCGCTAAATTTATACAATTGTTTTTGTCAACCAGACATCTAATATAATCAGAGAGTGAAAATTACGTTTCTTTGATAAAGTTTGCCATAAAGTCATGCCGTTTAGACTACTTACTAATTTACTTTTGCATCAGCTTTTGAATTATTTAACCCAAAATGATTATGAATTAACTAGCTTGCTTGAGTCTTAGGAAATAACTTCCTCATAACAACCTTCTCTCTAAAATTGATATAGACATGTTTCATATGACCGGATGAGCATTAGCTCATTCATGAGGCAGCTTTTTACTTTCAGGGAGACTGGACTGGATTAACATAATCACAGAATGGTAGGGGTTGGAAGGGATCTCTGGAGATCACCTTGTCCAACCCCCCTGCTTGAGCAGGTTCACCCAGAGCAGGGTGCACAGGGCTGCGTCCAGGCGGGGTTTGAATATTTCCAGAGAAGGAGACTCCACAACCTCCCTGGGCAGCCTGTTCCAATGCTCTGTCACCCTCACAGGAAAGAAGTTTTTCCTCATGTTCAGCTGGAACTTCCCGTGTTCCAATTTGTGCCCATTGCCCCTTGTCGTGTCGTTGGGCACCACTGAGAAGAGTCTGGCCCCATCCTCTTGACACCCACCCTTCAGATATTTGTAAGCAGTAACAAGATCCCCCCTCAGTCTTCTCTTCTCCAGGCTGAACAGACCCAGGTCTCTCAGCCTTTCCTCACCAGAGAGGTGCTCCAGTCCCCTGATCATCTTTGTAGCTCTCTGCTGGACTTGCTCCAGCAGTTCCCTGTCCTTCTTGAACTGGGGGGCCCAGAACTGGACACAGTACTCCAGATGTGGCCTCACCAGGGCGGAGTAGAGGGGGAGGATAACCTCCCTCGACCTGCTGGCCACACTCCTTTTGATGCACGCCAGGATCCCGTTGGCCGCCTTGGCCCCAAGGGCACAGTGCTGGCTCATGGTCACCCTGCTGTCCACCTGCACTCCCAGGTCCTTCTCAGCAGAGCTACTTTCCAGCAGGTCAACCCCCAACCTGTACTGGTGCGTGGGGTTGTTCCTCCCCAGGTGCAGGACCTTACGCTTGCTCTTGTTGAATCTCATTCAGTTCCCCTCAGCCCAGCTCTCCAGCCTGTCCAGGTCTCACTGGATGGCAGCACAGCCCTCTGGCATATCAGCCTCTCCTCCCAGTTTGGTATCGTCAGCAAACTTGCTGAGGGTGCACTCTATCCCTTCGTCCAGGTCATTGATGAATATGTTGAACAGGACTGGACCCAGCACAGACCCCTGGGGAACATCCGCTAGTTACGGGCCTCCAACCAGACTCTGCACTGTTTGCTCCCTTTTGGAAGCTGTTACAGGTAAACTGGGCTTGGATGGGACCAGATGCCTAACACAGGGGCACAGTACCTCTCAGTACCCCTTCATATCTGCCCTGCTTACAATGCCTTACTAGCAGTTCTAAGGTAAACAGACAAACAAAACCCAAAATCTTCAGTATAATTTTCTTTGCAAAAGCTCAGAGACAACTTTATCAAAAGGGAAAAAATGTGACTTGTGGCATTTCTGCATGCACCTGCCAGCACACAGCCATTGCTGCACTTGTGATTTAGGGCCTCAGATGTATCTTCTCCTTAACTACATTAGTACAAAGCTAGAGCCCTAATTTTATGAGCTGAAGGACGGACATTTTTAGGAAGGGATCCAGCTGCCGAGAGGATTTTTATGCCTAGTTTCTACATAAGGTCCATGCACAAAGACAAAAATGTCTTTGTACTAAAACCCACCTCTTTTTGTTCAGACCAGGATATTTGAAGGAGCCTAAAGGTATCTGTGAACCTCATTCCCTTTGCCTATTCTCCACCCTACTCCTTTAAACAAGTTCATTTTGTCCTGCCAGAACCACTGTTGCCTACCTCATCAAATAATAATGAAATCTCAAGGACTTCAGCAGAGAACTGTATGTTTTGCACGTAAAGACACAATGGATTCTCAGTGCTCCTGCACAGAAATCATGCAAAATGAAGCTGAGGCAGGGAGCAAAGCAAGGTACAAAACTGAAGCCTTCGCACTTCACAAGCATCCCTCATTTGCTCTGCTGTCAGTAACTCAAAACCCCAACTAAAATAGGAGGGGGGAAAAAAAGAAGAAAGAAAAGAAAAGGAGGAAATTATATGTAAGCCACTAGACTTCTCACTTAGCTTTTGACAAAATATTGACTCCTGAATGATCTTCTTCAAATCTCTTTAAAAAATCAGCCTCCAGGTGATGAATCTTGCCACAGGCATTAAATGGGGTGCTGCTGGAAAAGGAAAAGAAGGGAAATGGAAAAGAAGGCTTAATTTTAATTAAGTAAACTACCTGTATCTGCATTTGGTCACGGCTCTCACGATTTGGAAAAGTAGGATGCTTGAGGGCTTGATTTTTTTTGTTTTAAATATCCGCGGCATTTTAAATGTCTTCTGTGCTGGGCTTGGTGGACCTGATGGTAAACAGCTGAACCAGCTCTGGCATTCCCTGCAGTGAACAGCCTCGACAGCAGTGCAGTCAGCTCCTAAGGACACTCGGCCAAAACCAAAGATTGGAGCAGAAAACTTCCAGTGAAGGCTCTGCTGGGACCCCTCATACAGGGAGCTGAGTGCACTTATTGATTTCAGGAAGGAGATGGATGAATGTGCAGCCTGTCTGTATCAGCAATCCAGATATTTTGAACTGGTTTTGTGTGCTGACATTTCACTATGACCTGGGTTTTTGCACAGGCTTTAACCCAACTATTGAAGCTAGGAAGGACAGTACTATGAACAAGGGGTAAGCAGTGGGGAGGAAGAAGAAGAAAGTATTTGTTATCTAGAGCAATAATTTATTATTTCCAGACAGTACAGCAGGATAAAGAATAGCCTCATGGATAAAGAATTTATCTGAGCCTGGGAGAAACAGGTCTGTCCCAACCTCGGCTGCAGGCTTCTTGCAGATCTTGGACCTGCCAAATAGAGACATAAAATGGAAAAAATACTTCCTGCCCCAGATGTGGTCAGAGTGGTGGTCCATACCATACTGACAAGCTCTCCTGCAAAGTCCCAGTTAAAATCCCAGGGAAGAAATTTGCGTTAGATAAGGTAACCTGGATTTTTCATCATTTAAAAAGTGCCATAAGTGATGCTGAGATATTCCACACACAGTCTGCCATTTCCAGTTTCGCTCTAATCACTAATTAACAGTAATTCAACATTAACTTAGGACTCGATTTCTTCACCCAACTCATGTTGGCATCAGGCAATCCACCCAATAGTCTCTCCCTCAGACTCCTTTTTTTTGGAAGTGATTTTTAAAAATCACTTTAAGTGATTTAAGAATACTCCTAAATGTCAGCTGCAGGCAGGAGAAGATAGTTATTGGTCTGGTTTTAGAGAGAATTTTTGGCTCAGTTTCTTCTTCCTACCCTGCTCATCACTGATGTATTTTTAAATGAATCCTAAAATACACACCAGGAAACTCTATTAAATAAAAATCATGAATGGCATGCAGTCTGTGCTATTACTGTGCATAAGAAGATAACAAGACTCAAGAGACTGCCCTTTACATTCTGCTGCTCTTGCTAACTACGGATCTGGCCCAGCAAATACACACGTTCCACAAAGAAGGGAGAGTGTCACAAGCCCTAAACAATATGCCTGGAAAGAGGCTGGAGGAATAAGAGATCAGAGAGATAATGGGGATGCCATGAGCTGCAGCTCTCTGTGTTCTCAATTAACTGAGTGATTGAACATGCACAATCAGAGATCCCAAACGCATCATTTGTAGGTTATCAGTGGTATCGGACATCAGGTGGAGCGGCGCTGGACTCCCCCTGCCAACAATCTGGAGGAAAGAATTAGAATTCCGAATGCTTTTTAAAGCCAGACTCTCACCTCAAGACACAATAAAAGAAAAGCTTTTAGATCATTCCTGCAGAGGAGTTGGAAAGCTGCCATGCTCACACAGAGTAACTATGGTAATCCGTATCAGGTTGCAGAAATCATCTTTAGCATACAGTCTTTTAAGACCTCCAAGAAGCTTTCTTCCTAATCTACTTAAAAATAAAAAATAAAGGGTGTTTCAAGGTCAAACAGTACCAATAATGGGATCAAAGACACTGAATGAGAAACAGGTCGAGGGTACATGCCCCTGAGCATCAACCGCTGTCTCTGCAAGGCATGAGAGGTCTGATGCAAGAGGCCATAGCTGGGCAGGGGACTCTGTCTTGTGCTCTGCATTGCCTTGTAAGCTTGATCATCTATCATCCGCAACGAAGACTGCACCATTAAGATGCACTGCAGAAAACCTATGCTTAATTGCTTTGATGCTTAGGTGATTGAGAGCTGAATACATTACTGTGTCAAAATTACTGAACACAAAGGCCTTGATTTTGTTCTCTTCTGTGCTGGTGTAAGTGATGCCCGGAGTTCGCCTTTGTGGGCATCTGAGGATTGCTGGAGCTTATTTATGTAGGTAGGCTCAGCCCTCGGTGACCCTCCAACTCTGTTTAAATATTCGGGGCTGCGGTGTGCCTGGTCTAAAGGAATTTGATTCTATTGTTCATTTAGGCAGAATTAGGAGCACAGAAAATCAAATTCCACTATTTTAAAATTAGTTCAAAATCAAACTCCACTACTTAAACCCCCATGCCACATGTAGCCCAAACTTTTGCCCTGCTTCACCTAGTTGTGTGTGCACAGCAGCCTACGCTATCATCTATTCACCTTCATGAGTATTCCTCAAGTATTTGAGGGATCCCTGCACCTCTCAGAACACACTTGAAATTAAAGGCAAATGAGCACCATTTGGAGCTGGACCCAAAAAGGATCAAGAAGAGCAAATGCGGCACAGAGGCATTTGAGGGAAAAGGCAACGTATGACCAATAAAAAGTCTTACACACTGAAATCCCGAATGGCTGGACTGTAAGGAAGACATATCAGGCTTCCTCGAGTCTCTGCTGCTTTACTTTGCTGCCTGCTGAGCCAGACACCAGCTTTCCCTCCTTGCAAAGACGGGAATATCTCTGATGAGTCCAACACAATGTCAAAACTGAAAACTGTTCCACATCAATCTTACGCTAAAGGGCCAAAATCTCAGAGATCAGACGTCTATCACTGAATGCACGTTCACACACATTCTTCTTTTTTTTTTTTTTTTTGGATACTTCAGCTGACATTTTCCTCAGTTATGGGGCTGGGGTTTCCTTTCGTTATAAGCAAAATGATTGTACTTGCATGCACAAAGCAGCTGAATGCTTATCTGGCTGGTCTGTTCATAGGAATACAATACAGGGCAAACATCTGTGTTTCAGAGGAAAAAATAAATAGATGTCCAAAAAAAGCATGCAGGCAAAAAGCCTCAATAATAATAGACAGAGCTTTGGAGATGATTTGAAAATTGGGGCTAAAATATCCATTTCTCTTGTTCTACGTTGCAATGACAAGATGCTGAATTGCTATGGTTGCAGTAGTCCATAACTTAATTTTATTATGTTTGATCTAACTGTGCTAAGCATATTTCTTGGGTTTATGTTAAACATTATACTCATTATACATTAAGGTGGTTTTAGGTCTTATCACTTGTCTGTAATTTGATATTAGAATTTAGATCATTCTCCTCAATTCTCAGGTGCAGTAGCTGGGGGAATCCCTAACCTGCAATTTAGAAGGGAAAAAAATAATTATGTGCAATCAGAGTCTCCAAGAAAGGGTCTTTTTATGGGACTGCAGAGTTACAGGTGAAGGACACTCAGTTATGTCCTCCAAACAGCTCTGAAAAAGTTACTGGCAGCACCCAGGATACAGCAGGGGCCAATAATTTGAAGCTCAAGACATTTTGTGCACGATGTCATTTTTGCTTGCTCTTTTTTATTTCTGCTACGATCTCACGCTGTTTTCAGGAGCACCATTCCAGTCCCTAATGCTCGCTTTTGTGAGCTGTGTCTCTGTGCCCGCTCCCTGGGAGGCAATGAAGAACAAGGAGTATTGGGCAGGGCCACGACAAGGGAGGCAGCAGGAGCATGGGCTGGGGAGCATCTTTCATGGCTGACCTGCCATTGTGGCAGAGAGCAATGCCAAGCTCAGCCGTGGCTGCCCTGGGAGAGGGTTTCACTTTCAACTGCAGTGCCCGCTTTGGTTTCTCTTCTTCCAGGATCAGCTGCTACTGGGTACAAAGCAGCAAGTGGAACCAGTTTCAAACTGATGTTTGCAAATATTTAGTTTGCACATGCAAAGTGGTGTAGGCTTTGGCTCATCTACCCTTGATTTTTTTGCCTTCTCCTTGGATCCAGCTATTGACACAGGAAGAAGTAGGATATGCAGTAATTCATTGGATAAAAAAATCTAATAAATCTAGTTCATAAATTAAGCCTGCAATGAAGGCAGATCATTGCTTTTCAGCCATTTGCACAGCAACCTGCTGGGCTGCTTGCCTGGTTTTTAGTTTAGGGAGAATATTCACAACCAGTCACCCTGTGTGCGTATGTTGATTTTAAGACACTGAATTATATCTTTAGAGGAGGTGCTGGCATTTATATATATATTGTAAATATTCCAGAGGATTATTTATTAGATTCAAAACACTTTTTTTTTTTCAGAGAGAAACCATCTAGACAGATCATGGTGAACTTCAAGATTTGTGGATATAAAAAAGAAAACTTGTAGCTCTCTTTTGGCAGGTAAAAGCAGCAATGATGAATGATATGTCCTCCCATTTGTATAAGTGCTGTTTCATCGAGAAAGGCCTAACAAGACTTTTACATCTTACTCATTAGCTTTTTCCAGAGCACCTCACCCCTGTTTGCACATGAAATGGCCATGCAGATCCTACTGAACAACAGCCCAACCCAGAGTGGGTTTTGCCCAGCCTCTGTCTACAGAAGCAAGTCTGGAGCCAGTAGCGCCTCTTTCATTAGCTGGTGTCATCTCCCCCTTTCACCACGTCCTCTTCCCCTTACCATATACCACGCTCCACAACCCAGGAAAATGCCTCATCTACAGCAGGAAGAGGTGACACCAGCCCAAGAACCATGAGAAACTTGTCACGCTCATCAACTGCAATCAAAGTGACCGCAGGCAGCAGCAGGTGAGATCAGGAGAGAAGCAAACCAGTATGCAATCAAAAGTCCACATCTGCCACTGCTTTCCCCATCTGTAGGGCTCAGAGGTGGCAAGTTTCTCACCACCTCTGTTCAGCAGATGGGGAGATGCCAGGTCTGAAAGCTGCTGTGAGCTGTGCCAGACAGCAGGCAAGAGTGAAAATAAAGATGGTGATTGCACCTGTGAGTGTGGGTTGGAGCTGCCGTGTGTTACAGCCACCGACTCTGCTGCAGCACTCCCAGCTGTGAGAGCAGCAGCATGTCTAGCATCTGTTGACAGCAAGCCACACTTCCCATGGGAGGGGATGAAGAATAACACCTTTCCTGTAAATGAACTTTTCTTATTTGTATCAGATGGACATTCTTTGGCACACACGTTGGTGGGACATGCTTGCTAGGGCAGCTCCGCTGGTGGCTCCTGAGCAGACTTTACTTGCAGGAAGACCTGTGTATCTTCTCCATCTATTCCTTTCCCGGTCTGTGAGCACTTTGGGACATGGCTGTACAATAGCGCAGTGCCTGGCTGCCCAAAATCTTCCTACTGCCCCCTCCAGTCCAGTCCCTACATAGGTCTCTGAGGAAGAGGGCAATGTAGGCAGGAGTGCAGCTATACAGAGTCCCACTGCAAGAAGGCACGTACAAGCACTTTCATTCTTCCCTCAAGCAGTCCCTTGTACACCTCCCCCCCCCCCCCAAAAAAAAGGCAGGCATCAGTGGCAATGAGTACTTAATTAATAAGTTACTATAAACTACTCTGCTAAACTGAGCATCCTATGAGGAAATAACACCTAGGGAGTAAAAGCATGAATGAGACTCCAACTGTCAGCTTTATGGATGTCTGCTGTTGGGATATGGCTCCTTCAGCTGTGATGGAAGGAGCTTATACTTTGGGAAAGAGACATAGGAGCTGATGCACACGCTTCTTGTATGCACATTTTCCACCTGGAAAATGTCTGTGAAGATACGGTCTGTTACACTGTGTCTCTGGCACAGGAGGGAGAAACAGATGGAGAGATCATCTAAAACCTTTTGTTCTCCATAGTTAATAACCTGGAGCTCTTCTAATATCTAACATGCGTAGGTTGGCTTCATCTCCGTGTGCATGCTCTTCAGAGGAAAACCAACTACATTCACCAGTTGGCTAATACAAAAATGTGTGACTGCTTTACGAAGAGAACAGGATAAGCTCTTAAAACCATTGTGTCCTTTATGAAATGCTGTTTACAGCAGATCTGTCATGAACATCAGTAACTCACCTAGCCGCCTTAGCGCAATATGACATTTTAGTGCCAGCGAAATTGGGAATGCAACCAGCCACATTTTTACACAAGTTTAGAAATTAGGAAAACCTTTCTTTTCTTTTTTTAAACTGAAACACATTGATCTGTTCTAGTGGAAGGCTGCAGTGCTTCTGAACAAAGACTTTTCAGCACATCATCTCATGCTCAAAATATAGTACTGGGCTTATCTGGAATTGAACAAAATTTGGAAATTGTTATTTTTCCCATGAAAGAAATGTCCGTTTCAGTCCAGCTTGACCTAAGCAACAATACAATATTGCTGGTGGAAGAAGTTTCCTTCCTAACCTCCACAGAGTTTGTTGTAGACTCTGAAATACATCATTTTGTTATCCTTAATTTACCATGCAAAGCTACAAATAACAGTGGCCATAAAATTATCTGTCCCTTGTTAAAATGCAGCTGGAATACACAGCCTCCTTTGAGAGTGAATTCCAGAGGAGGACGTCACACTGTGTGAAGAATCACAGTCTTACTCCCTCCCATCCATGAAGAGCAGGTAGCGCTGACCGACAGGAGGCAATCAGAGCATCTTCCCAGCTCTTGCCAAAATGTGCCCTTCAGCAACTGAAACAAAAGTCTTTAGCTCCTACAAAGTCCTTATATGACTTTGGAGCCCATGGCTCATGGCAGTGAGACTTAGACTCCCAAATGAAATTAAAATTTTTTACCTTTCACCATTAGGAGTTGCCATGGGAAGCCAGTGTTGTTCATTCAGTCTGCAGCTTGCAATTTCCTGTTCATAAGTCATCTGCTTCTCTATGACTTAGAGGGAATACAGATTTTTCTTGGGACACCAGGACTCAAGGGAATTACCTGTAGTTAAACATCTGATTAATGGCTCATTAAGAATCAGCAACAGTGTTTATTCAGTCCCTGTCTGAGTGTGGTTTTGCAATTATGTGCTTTTGAGACTGCAGGTGTGTGAAATATTCATAACCCAAATGGAAATATGATGGAAGTGCAGTTTATGCTTACTCAAGGGCTAGCTGTCCTAGATTATAAATATAAAACAGAAAAGCAAAAGTGCAATTATTACTCTGCCCAGGGAGTACCCAGACACTCACTAGCCTCTTTACAAACATATTAAACACTAAATTTCTGTCCCAAATAATTTATTTAAGTGGCAGAGCCTCCTATCCCCCTCATGCCACCTCTGGTACATGCTGCAACTAGATGCGAGGCTTACTTGTAAAAGCAACATTCATCATCAGGTTACTCATGTAGTAACCACTGCACCCAAAGGGTCTGTGCTTCTCTGGGGGCACGTCAGGGGAAGAGAGTGGAGAAAGAGAGAGCCTGATGGCACTTGGCTGGATCTGCCTGCTAGGTTTCTGGCCATATATTAAAATCACAGTACTGGAGCTTTAATTTTGTTTAATGGTGAACCATTCATTATCCATATCCCGTAGCTGACCCCAGAAGGACATAGGGTTTGGCCACTCTCTCCTGCATATGACGTGCTCCTGCTGTTTGCTCCATCAGCTCCAGAGCAGCCACGAACATCAGGCAGCTGCAACTTCTGACCATGTGCTTGGCCAGCGAGCAACAGTTTACCAGCAATTTTAAAATATGCAACCATAACGCTCTAGTTTTGAAGATTAAACATGGACTTGAAAGTAGGAGGAGGGATGGGAGGCTGGTACCTGAGCAAATATTGTGACTCAAGAAGAGTTTCCCCATTGACTTCAGGTGGGGCAAAACCCATTCTGAAACAGTTAACTTTTCCTCACTGTGGCTGCTGCTCTAAGCATCAAATCTTCCCCAAAGCTGCTTCCTTTTCCTAATTTATTTTATGCTGTTGTTTTTTAAAAGGGTCATTTCAGAATTCCTCTGGGTCCCATGTATGCCGTGCTACCACCATGCAGAGGCTCTCAGTGGTACCGTACAACTAAATATTAGTCACAGGAGAATGGGAATGGATAGCCAGGCAGAAACAAATCTAAAAGCAGTGAACCATCAAATGTGAGGAATGCAGGAGGAAGCTGACAGATGAAGGACTGTGCAGAGTCCCTAAATCCAAAGCGCATTTCTGAAAGGGCACTTTTTTTCAAGAGAAGTATTTCTAATAGTCTCTCTCCGCCGCAAAAGGGAAGGACTAATCTGTTTGCCATTGCTGATTGCCTAATGTAAAGTGCTTCATATTAGCCTAAAAGAATGCAGTCAAGTGCTTCCAGATGGCAGGAGGCAGCAGGCAGGATGGCCACGGCCAGGCAACACCTGGTGTCTGCTCCCCACTTGCTGCAGGTATGGTGCAGAGCTGGTGGGTACAGCCTGGCCCTGGAGGCTCCCCCCACCTGAAGGCAGCAGTTAGATCTCCCCCCGCTTTGCCTGCTCTTCCCCAGGCTGAACAAACCCACAAATGTGCTTCCTTCTCTTGGCTTGTGAGTAGGAGTAGCCTGAGAGAGACACTATGGATGGGCATCTACGGCATGAGCCAGGAGCTCCAGATGCTCAGAGGGGGACAGAGGAACCCCCAGGCAGTGACCGTACTGAAGACCCCACAATTTTGGGCTGAATTCTACTACGATTTTTAGAAAGATGCCCAAACCCATTTAAAAAATGTATTTAACGTTGGGAAATCTGTCATGGCTTGTGGTAAGCTGTTCCAGTGTTGATAACTAAAACCATTTGCCTTTTTCCTATTCTGAGTGTTTCTCACTCCAGCTGCTAGACTTGGATCATGCTGTGACATCCTCCATGACATCCAAGGGTCCTCTGCTGCCAGAAGTCTTCCTCAGCATTAGCACTTGTGAGATCCCTCCCAGCTCCTCTTGGAGAAGCTAATGAGATGGAGCCACCTTTAGTCTATAAGTCAGGACTTCTAGAACTCAAACCATTCTTGTAATATCTTTTTTTTTTCAGAAGCATTTCTAAATTTGTCACATAGCATCACAAAAATGGTCTGTCTTTATTCCTCTATATAGTGGTAATACCTGCATGAGCTCATTCTTCCCCAGTTCACACGCTCAAGGTTCCTATTTAATTTCTCAGCCACTGCAGCCAGCTCACATTGAGGTGTTTATCATCTCAAAAATACAGTCCCCTCAGCCAGTAAGCATGACCTATTTTCTTGGTTCCTGGACCTCATATTTTCTGTGTCATTCAGATGAGCCCGGTTGCTCATTGGATCCAGATCACTCTGAAGAATGGATTTATTATTTACTAATCTGCTCATTAGTATTTGGATATTTTCTTCTAGATCATCGATAATGATGCTCTATGACACTGAACCAAAAATAGATTGCTGGGCAACTGAAGAGAAGCAGCCGCACTGAATGTTGGTTCCCTGCTCCCAATTACTGTAATGTAGCTAAAATATCTGTAAAAGCGAAGGCCATTTTGAAGGCCCATTTAAAAAACTTTTGGAAAGCCTCCAAAATAGAAAAGGGGAGATTTCTGCACCGTTGCCAAAAAAACAAAGCTTAAATCTGGTTTTGGGTTTTTTTCGAACAGCCTTTTTTTCATGAGAAAATACTTTTTAACTATGTCAGGGCTTTTAAGTCCTGAAGGGTAAGGACATAACAGAGGAGTCATCCCATTTTTGTCCTGTTAACTCTTTCCTATTACTGGCATACATGCAAAAGTCTGGGAGAAAATTCTCCTTGTTAAAATGTCTCTCATCCTTTCAGATTTGAGGAGAGCCACCGTTTATTCTCAGCTGTCATTTCTAGCAAAATAAAGGAGAAAGTCTGGGGAAAAAAAATCTCCTCCCAACCTTCCATCTTATTCTCTTTTTGAAGCTGTATGTTTGATAAGTTCCAGCAATACGAAGTTTCAAAAAGCCAACTGTTTCCTTTAAGTTTGAACTATAATGCTTTCCTATTATAATTTGAATACTGGTCAGGTTTTTCAATCTACTGCAGAAAGGCATTCAAGGATGTGCCAAATGTTAAATGTTAGCATCATTTACCATAGTATTGTCAGTGCTATCTTTTTCTTTTTTTTTTGTAAAATGAATTCATACACAATGGTAGTCCCCAATCCATAGAGCTTCCACCAAGCAGCAACCCAAGAAGTGGGTTTAGGGTACTGAGTTAGTGACAAAAATAGCAAGTGACCTGCAATTCTTGACCAGTCTTGCACTATGAATGTCTTCTGCCACCTGGCCAGGACATTTGTGATGTACTTCTAGGAAAGATAAGCTTTGAAGCAGTTTCAGAAGAAGATAAGGCTGAGAGAAGGATGTGTTCATACATTTGCTTGCAAGTATTTTATCTTTGCAGGGCCCAAAATCAAGGACAGAGAACCAAGTTGTGAGCAGTCTCAGGGAAACCACGTATTTAACTTCAGGTACCTGTACCCAGCTAAATCAGGGATCCCATGGTTTGTCAGAGATCCTTATTTCCTGACTCTCTAACCCTCATTTTTACCACGGGGACTTGTTGAGTTGCTCGGCCGTTTGCAGTTCTCTCATTGGCAGACAGCTTCTTAATACATGAGATCTTTCTAAGATTGATACAGAGAAGGTCATACGCTTTTCCTCAGCTGTGTGATTAATGCTATTCAAGGCTTTAAAAAATATATAGTGAAAGACAATAATTGTCAAGGTTTAGGTATATGTCTAGTGAATTCATTGCTACCTTTAGGAGACAATTTGCTGTATCTCTGATGGAGTAAGACACTCTTGTAAACAAAAGAAACTGTAATGAATATAACAGGAAAAGAATGAGGCTTTTGTCCCCATTGTCACATCTCCCTCTCCCCCCCAGTGTAAGAATACTTATCAATACTATGTTTGAATCCTACCTAATAAATAGCAGAAAATAGAATCATTTCACAGAACTAAAACCTGTTTCTAAAAGAGGGAGAGGTTCAATCCAAGAATTCACTAATAGCATTATTAAAATTAGAGTCCAGTTCCCAGGCTCTAGCCTGCAGTCCCACAGGGCAAGGACCATACCGCACGCAGTGCCGTCCCGAGTCGGTGAAGGCTCGTCCGCTCTACAGCCAGGGGAATCTGTCCCCGGGAAGCCCTTCTCCATTTCTTTCATCTAAAAACCTTAGCCAGGAATCTGAGGTCTCTTCATTGTCACAACGTACAGAGCAGACCTGCCCTTCCTTTCAGGGTTGCAAACCAAAAAAAGGCAACCAGTGCTCTAATTAGCAGCTCTGCTGACTTCTTCTGGACTGCGAAGGATTGAGTAGTCACAGCCAACCTTTGATTTAAAATCAAGAGGGTTACAGCCTGGCCTTCCTTTGAGAAACAGTGATTTCCGCACTCCGGTACTCATTAGGAAGGAAGCTTTTACCACCATACGTATGCTTTATTAAAAGACTGAACTTTTTAATAGATGAGAAGTTACACCCAGATGTTCAATTCCGCCCCTTCTTTCTCCGTGCCCGCTGGAGATCCGTGGGGATGGGGCAGCAATGCCTCTGCTGCACAATCTCCCCGGTTCATTGTGAGGAAGTTTTATGCAGAGGAAAGCCGACGCTGAGATGAAGGTTACTTTGCTGGTTACATAAAGGCTTGGGGGTTTTTTTGACTCTTCTGTTACCAAGGCTTTCAAAAATCCACAATAGGGCCAATTTAGCCCGACCCTACACCGAGTGCCTTGCAGCGTCTGTGAGAGCAATTAAGAAGCGCTATTCCCAAAGCTGTCTTCCCCTCAATTATGTCGGCAAACAAAGAGGCGTGACTGTGTAAGACCCTCTCTGTTAAACAAACCAGGACTACTTATTTTAGCTTTGATCAGGGGAGTGAAGTCAGCAGGGAACAAGGAAGGCAAAGCAGCACGTTCGCTCTTGGACTTCTGAAATTCACAAACAAAAAAGAGAGAAAGAAAATCATGATGATTCTGCCCATGTGGCAGTCGAAACTAAACCCGTCCTTTCTGCAGTGCACCAGGTACACCGAACACCACGCAGGACAGTGGGGCTTCAGATTCCTGGGACTGGAAACTGGGCGGCTGTTATAGTTAGCATAAAAAAAATCAAAGAGAAATTTCCATTGGGAATTTCTCTTTCAAAATCCCTCCTTTTTCAGAGGAGCTCGTAACAGGATGATCTATTTTTTGTATCCCTTTCTGTTTCAGATGTGGCAGGAGATACCATTAATTGCTGTGCCTCTGCCTCATCACTTAAGAAAGTAAATAAAAGCCAAGGAATTATGATACCTTGAATTGTGCTATTCTTTTTATTGGTATAAATGTATATTTAGTCTGCTAAATATAAAATGAAAATGTGTTCCATAAACTAACGGTATATTCTTTTCTTTCTTTCAGATTTCAGTAATTGCCACTTTATTTGGGCTAGGGTTTTTTGGTTGGGCTTTTTTTGGGGAAAGGTTTTTGGCTGAGCTTTTGTGCTGAGACAGAATAAATGTTGTCCCACATCACAGACCCCCCCATCACCTCTGCAGCCTCTGCTGGAAAAGCCAACTTTGCATTTCTCAGCTAATGAAACATTCAGCAGCATCTGGGCAGGGAGGATTACTATCAAACTCTCCCTACTGGGAGGTAAAGTATATCACAGTGTTTCTTAAATCAGAAACACAGCATCTGTATTAGCTACTTTGACATCACTCTTAGAACACACCTGGTCTTGCATGTAGCAGCCTAGAAGACAAGAGCTGTGCTAGTTCCTCGGGATCCCTAGGAAGCAGTCTCAGGAGTTACAGCAACCCCAGCAAAGCTGCATCACACAGAAAACTTGCACATATCAGTTGGCCAACTTCTCAGCAATGTCTCCAGGATGAACAAACAGGGGGCTTGTTCAGGGGATTGGTTTTTTAAACATAGATTTAATGTTTGCAAAAGCAGTGGATGCACAACAACGGAAACAGAAGCTGCTTCCTTATCTGCAGACCTATGTCTTGGTGCCTGCAGAGGTACTGATGGTTGGGGAGACAGCAAGCTGAGATTATAGCTCTTTATGTAAAAACTTGCTCGACCATTACTTCATTTTAATCTCCTATTTATTACTGGTTGCATCTGCTTATAAATTAGGACAGTAAGTTGTCTGGAGCTCTTAATGGCACATTTGACTGCTGCTTTGAAAGATCATCTGTACAGTCAACAAAATAGTATTAATGGGTCATTACTTCAGTAAAAGCAAACCACGGAATGATAACAATGGTAGCATTAACAGGATAGTGATAATGAACTCTCGGAACTGCTCTAGCGCCTGGTATCAAAACACTTTCCAAAGGAGACCAGTATCTATCAGTATTAACCCATTTTACACCTGGGGAAACTGAGAAAAGGAGCAATATCTGGATTGTCAAATAGTAACACAAGCAGATGTTTGAAGCTCAGAAAGTGACATTGATATTTGCCACAGGCCATACTCTAGAGTTTTAATTTACCATCACCTTCCCTTTTTGAGTCTGAGCCTCTGCCAGCTCAGGGGGAGGCTTCTCTGAAGGAGGGGGAAAGGCTGTGGTTGCCCATTGCCACCCTCACGTCTCCCCCATTTGCTGATTCATGCCCATAGTCTTTCAGCTCTCTAGAAGTATCCTTCATCCTAGAAGAGCTCATTTCCTAAAGGCATGCTGTGTACACTGATGATTTTTTTAGGGCTTGCCTGGATGGAGATACTTGGGAAAATTAATCCAAAAACCCTCTGTGAACTTGCTCAGAATCAAAGTAGCCTAAGCGATTTAAGCTAAGCTAATGAAGGCCTGACTGAGCCTATCTGCACAAAGCTTTCGGTGCCATCTGAATCATTCACTTTATCAGATCCTTAATTTTGGATCAATAGCATTACAGACAAACCCTCCCAAAATAAAGGAGAAACAGAAACACCAGAAGGACAACAGAATGTGGGTAACTATCAATAAGCATTTTGATAGCAACTACTCCACAAAAGACAAATCTTATCGTTCTGACCAGGGAAGACAAGAGGAGTCTGCGTCAGAGACTTGTGAATAATGAAATTAGGATTTTGGCAGTTCAGAAATGCACCAGAAGCTGCTCTGAATCCTTACTTCTGAGGAAGAACAGAAGAGGGAGTGACTCGATGCAGACGCTGCATTAACGTAGGAAACCCGTACCTGGACAGAGTGCCGAGGGAAGAGGAAATGCAGGTGGGGGGAGATGCACAGCAGTGAGAAAATTAGACTTCCAGTAAAGTCACCTACCAGATCTGTCACCACTCTCATGGCGCAAGTGCAAACTTTGTGACATCTGGTTGGGTTCCTAAAACTCCAGCATCACCATGATGCAGTGTGAAAACATGTTACATGTACTTCGACCATCAGATCTCTGACTGCCATTAATTTGAGGAGGCTGCACTTGCAAACATCTGTTTGAGAACTGCTTTTTGAGCAATTATTCGGGATCCTCAGCTTTCACTGAAAGACATCTCTGACCCTCGTGGCTGGAGAGAAGCACCTGAAAACGTAACTCCCTAGGGACCAAAATTAAAAGACAAATAAACTCAGATTTCACCCTTTTCTTTTGACCTTTTCTCAATTTCTCATGAATTTCAAACCATTCTCAGCATGGTTATTCAGGATCCAGTTCTCCCTTCCCAGTGCTGGAGCATAGGGTCCAATAACATATTCCCAGGAGGGAGCCCAACCTCCCGGGGACCTTCCTCCCCCAGAACCCTCCTTCTGAGGGTTCTGAGCCTGCAGCAGCCGTACTTCAAATACTTTAAAAGCTAGGTTTTTCTGCTAGTCTGCTCCATTTGAACAGAAGCAGCACAGTCAGTGCTGGAAGCGGACCAATGCCTTGGAAATACTTCAGTGCCTCCCAGCTTTGAAACCTAGGCATCATTTTTGGTCTGCCCTGTATGCTCTCAGTAGATCAATGTATCATCACACCAGTTCTCGCTGCTGAAACAGGGTCATCCTTCTCCCCGCACAGCTAAACGTCTCACCCAGGCTCTCATCATCTTATACCACAGGTCAACTCTAATTTTCGTTTCTCTAACACAGAGAACTGCCATTTTGCCCTGCTTGTACCCTCTGAGAACACCACTGTAAAGAGAATTGCCTTAGCTTCACTTCAGACTATGCCCTTCCCTTCTACATAGCCCTCCTCTCACCTCGCTTCAGCAGCCACATCAAACTTAAGCTGCTTGGTCTGTATTTTCAAGGCGCTTCACAACTTATATCTGCCTTACCCATCATTTTTCACTGAATTTCAAGAGATCAGCTCTCACCTTCAATCAGCCCCAGTGCCAGATGGAAGCAGCCCCAAATCCTTCCCCCACCCTCCTCAATACAGCTAACTAACATGAAACAGCAATTCCTCCCTTCTGTACCAGAGACTGTGGCAGATGGCACCACCCTGTTTATTACAGGATAATCCTTTTTTAAGGGAAGATAAGAAAAAAGAAATAGACAGAAAGTTTAATGAGGACTTTGAAATGGAGTTCCTGCATCTTTACCCAGACTGGAAGTTATCCCTGGGGTCACCGAGTGCAGTCCCTGCTATCATATGCGCTGCATCGTATTATCTCTCCATAAACTTACTGAGCTGTGGCTTAAAAGTAGTTGGGGTTCTGTTCGTTGCCATTCCTACTAAAAAGTTGTTCCAGCCTCCCCGTCCTCATGGCTAGAAAACTCTTTTGATTTCCAGTGTGAGTTTATTCATGTCCCTTCATTCTTACAATAACGCTGTTCTCCAGTGCAAATAGTCCTTTTTCCTCCCTGATGTTTTTACAGACAGTAATCATAACCCTGCTAAGCCTTCATTTTGCTATGATCAATAAGCCACGCTCCTTTAGCCTTCTTTTGTAAATCAGGCTCGCCATTCTCCTGATCTCCGTAATACCCCCATCGGCATGCATCCCTGTTTTAATTCACATTTTTTGAGCATAGATATTCCACAAATGGCTGTATCATGCATGGATGTTAACAGCTCCCTATCTATACGGCCAATACTTTTCCTGACACAGCCTATGTCCTTTCCACAACTCATCACAGCAGTGGGCATAAAAATTTTGGACAAAATTTTTCGTTCTGTAGAGCTGATGTCAGACTAAAAGACCTGTACACACTGGTCTCCCTATTTCTCTCTCTTTCTTAAATACAGATACTGTGTTTGCTATTCTTCAGTCACACAGTGCCACCCTTGAGTTGATAGATTTATTAAAAACTCTTACTACCAGATTTGCAATTTCACACATCAATTCTTCCAGAACTTTAGGACCAAAAGTTTCCACTCCACACCCCCACTCCCCCCAACTTGTGGTATGGAAATCTTTAAGCTTTTATTCCACTTACGGTGAGGCAAACTCTGTTCCCACACACTCCTTTCCATTAGCCATTGCACTTTTACCCCCGGGCAAACTGGCTACCTTGAATTTCTGTGTACACACATTGAGATATGGTCCCTGATATAGTGAGTGATGATTCTATGCCTACAGTGAAAGTATGATATTGGATTTGTGCTGAAATGTTAAGAAACATATAGGATATATTGAGCGTTTCAGAAACTTATCAGGGGTATTAAGATGAACAAGTATGTTTTAAAAACCTCTATGTAATGCTAGAGGTGGAATAAGCACCATATATCGACCGGGCCATTAAAACAAAATCTATCCCAGGATTTGAGTGTGTTTCTGCAATAAAGAGGAGAGAACAATGCTTGTGGCAACCACAGCCCCAGTAATTGCCTGGGGACCTTGTGAGAAACTGAAGCCCAACAGATGAAGGAAAGAGGGAATACCACAAAAAAAGTTGAAAACAAATATTGCAAAACACCTGAACAGCTATTTCACTGCTACAGAAAAAAAAAAATGCTGTGCGCTTTCTTTAGGAACAGCATCCTAACACTCTTGCTTTCACCAAAATCAATGGAGAGCACTAGAAGAGCCCATTAACATCAGTCAGCTGCTGTGCTATGGATCTGCTCTCTGATATCCATTGGAGACCTCAAATTCTCCTAGTACAGCCCTCTTAAAGTCTGTCTGGCATGGAAATGGGCCCCGCAGCTGAAACACTTCAGACTCCCTCCAGATAAAGCTTCACTCAAAGCTCTGTAACTGGTGAAATCACTCAGCTGCGGGGCCCGAGAGGAGCAGGACGTCTGCTGCGTGTCTCGGTGAGGGTCCCGAGAGGCAGCTGGCATTCAGGGGAGCACAGGCAGACACAAGGAAGGGGCAATGGAGGATGAAGCATTTGAATGCAAGTGATGTAAACATGTGGGGTACCAAGAGAATCGATTCAGCTTCTTCTTTCTATTTCACCCTGAGCCAACCACTCCGTAAGCTAACACCCAGCCGGTCGAGGTGCAAAACACAGATTACACCTTTTCCCTGCCTCTCCCTTGAAGCATAACTACATGAAGCTGGAATCACGGGGGCCAAACAAGTCCAAGCACCAGGCAGAAGGAACAAGCCGGCCGGCCCTGGACCGGGGCTGGCATGCTGCTGCTAAGCAACGTGCAGGCACAACCCGCAGCCCTGCGTCGGTAAACCAATCAAGGCAGCATCTCGCTCCCCCTACATTAAATGTCAGTTTACAAATGGAAGCAACAGATCACAAACCGTTCCCCTCTGTAGCGGTGTGGTCTCATCCTGAACCCATCTCCCCGCACCCGGCTCGTGCAAGCTGATTCTGCATGCCCTGGAAGCACACCTCTGCTAAATCACTCCCCAAGTCTCCAAAGTACAATTTTGGTTTATAGTCGCTGTCAAACCAAAACGTTTCATGTTAATTTCTTACAACCTACTCCACTGTCTGCTTCACTCTTATATGATATTTATTCCCCTGTCAAACGTGCATTTATTTGTTGACATTTTTATTAAATTAGACTGCAATAAATCTGTCTGCATTTATATTTATCTCCCTTCATGCTCAAGTATGCAAAGAACCCCGAAGTAAGTTGCATACATTAAATGCATGGCTAAATGCTCATAAGCATTTCACAGAGGGTAAATAAAGTCAAAGTACTGGTAATCAAAAATGATAATGACCCAACCTGGCTGGGCTGGAAGGGCACCATTGGAAGCAATGTTTTTGTTGAAGTGGGCAATCTTCTTTCTCCTGAGCAGAAAGGGAAGATTCTGGGAACAGCCCCACTTCCAGATTGCGAAAATTCATATTTTTTATTTTCTTTTAGACAGAATAGGGAAGTTCTTGAGCCCCAGTGTCACCAGATTTTTTTCAGAGTAAAAAATAGATTTTAAATGGTTGCATGTTACAAAATGTTGCCATAAGATACAATATAAATGAAATTCCAGCATGCTGTTAGTGGTCAACTGCTACCCAGGTCTTGACAGAGAATTTAAAAGCATCCTTAGCTCACCAAGCACTGGGTAAATAAAATTGTGCACAGGAAAAGTGAGACATAGAGGGGTGTGATTTGCCTGATGTCACCCATCAAGCTGTCACCAGTCAGGAATAAAGATCAGACCAACTGATCTTTAGATCCAGAAATGCCGTCTGGAAAAACCTGAGGGATCAGATCTGCTGTCTAACATTTTGTCATTTGAAGCTTCTTCCCGAAACTTCTATGCAAAGGAGTATTCTTGTGTAGTATCTTTTTATCATAGCTGGAATAGGGAGAAGAATAAGTCAAAAATTCACAACAGCAAGGTCACTCAAGGTTGAGGCTTTTCCTCAGCTCTTTCCTGCTGTCCCTTGTTGTATCGGTCATGCCTGATATTATGCAGCACACGTGCCCTGCAATTCATAGGTGTAAGGGTGGCATGCTAAAGAGGGTCCTCATTCCTTATTTCTCCCTCCATGCCATTCACACCGAACTTGACAAAAGGAATGCAGAGAAATTCAGAGCGGCTCCTCCAACTTCAGAGGACTCCGAACACAGGAATTTTTTGCTAAATTACAACGTCTCAAAATTGGCAACAGCACACTGATTATGTCTCTTTGTGACCGTGATGTCCTTGGCGATGGAGCCGGGAGACCGCAAAGTGAATATAATGCTCCTATATGTGACTCTAATGACTGATGATGCTCTTCTGTGGGTAGCAATTTTGAAATAACTGAGAATGACGACAAATATTGCTTTTGTCTTTTTGCTTCAGAAGAACTTTACGTGTAACTAAGGAGCACAACACAGTATTGCCAGCTACACACGCTGCTAATAGGGAAATTTGCAGCCCCATCAAGTAGTTTGTGCTAATCTGCCCTATATATAGTCCTGCAGGGTAGGCTGAGCACACGAGGCAGGGAAAGGTGGGTGCATACTCCTGGGCAGGACGTTCTCACATGCAGGATGAAATCTCAGGACACGGGGACAGCCAACAAGTGCTGCAGACCACACGATCAAATTAATAAATTAAATGTAGCATTTTTTAAATTGGGCGCTAGATGCTTTCCTCACTCTGGTTGCTTTCTGTCATTCTGATAGCTCAAAGGAACCATCACACCGAGTAAAACAAGTGCTGATCTTGCAGAGGGGTGAACTGAATGCTTTGGTGACATGCAGCGAATGCAGTTATGTTGTCTTCGAGACCTGACCTAGTACTGCTGTTTGCCAACCCCTTGTGCCACAGAGAAGTGCCGATGTGCTCAGGAGTATCTTGTGTTTCGTGACCCTACTCAGAGTCAGCATATGCACAGGGGACACACACAGAGTGTCCCACATTAGACAGGGATGATGGAGTTTCAATCCTTCCTTAACTACCATCTGACAAAGCATGAAGGACTTTGGTACAGACAAATGCTGCTGTCAGTCGAATGGAAAACACCGTGTGTCAGCAATCATCATGTAGACGGGAGAGGTGAAGAATAACTCACAGAGGAAAACGCAGAGGGAGACTGAACGCAGATCCCCCCGCCGACATCTTCTGCTGGAAGCTCCAGATCTCCTCTGAGCCTCACCCTCCTATGCCCATCCCAGCCCATCACGAGGAGACCTGCAGACCTGAGCCCTCACTAGCAAGAACAGTTTGCAGGTCCAGCCTGGCTGTGGGACCGCCGAGCGCTGCAGGAGGCAGCACCGAGCACACTGACCATTACACACGAGCTGACTATTTTGATTTTTACACACTGTCTGAACAAGCTAATTTAAACTTGTGCAGGTCAGTCTCCAGAGATCGAAGACTGACATAAGAGGGACACAAAAATCTATTTCTGATCTGCCAGAATAGCAGGTCCTGAGAAGTCCAAGTGCTGCGCTGGCAGCGCATTACTGTTTGCCTTTGAGGGATGGGAAAATCGGGAAAGAGGAAATCGGTTAACTTCAAGATAATACAGCTGATTTGGAGAAGTACCACCACAAAGCCTTTGTTTTGATGGTCATTTGGACTCCTGAAGATATTGGACTGAGCAAGTTTTGTTTTAACCCATCCTGAAGGATTTTAAAGTCAAGATATTGTTCTGAAAATGAGCTCCTCGCTCAAACCCCCACGCAGACTCAATTATCACAGTGGCCTTTCCATTCTGGCAGTTGTAGTTTATTAATCTTCTCCCCTCCCATTACTGCAGGAGCCAACAGAGAACAGAAATGTAATGACAGGCTTGAGTAAATCCTTGTGAAAATCTTGCCCTAGGAAGACAGCAAGGCAGTGCCCACAGCATCTAATCTCCTCCCAGTCATGAACTCACAGAGAAAATGACGCAGAGAAGACAATGTCCTGACACCTCAAGAACAAATTTAGGTGGAGTACAGAAATCTTTGTCCTGTTCCACCCAACAAGAAACCAGAGGGTCTTTCTGAACCAGAAGAGGCGGATCACACCTAAAGGCTGTTCCAATAAGCTAGTAAGAAGACAAACGGGTGGTTTTCTGTGCACCAGAAGCCTGCCTTTTTGCTCCTGCCTTACAACGTTCCTTCTAAATGAAAACCGTTTTGAAGCTCACTATGTGCCCTTAACACATTTCATAGTATTGCAGCTTTGTGGGCAAAATTCATTCCTTGCATGGGGTGAAGGTCATGCCCAAGACCTGTTTCCACCTCAGGCTAGAGGGCTGGGCTTTTCACAGCTTTAAATGGTGGTGACAGTTCTGGCGGTCAAGCTTTGAGGAATCTAGTGGAGGCAATTTAAAAAGTTAGTGCTCCCAGCAGTCCACTCTCCCCAGAACAATTAGAGGCAAACATGTCCCTGCATTTCAATGGCTTCAGTGTAGAGGTTGGCATATTAATGTGAGCCCAGCATCAGCCACAGCTTCAGCCGAAGCACTGAACTTTGCGCTGAAGCGGCTGCGTGGCTCTGGCTCCTGGGCAGTAGCCGAGGGGATGGATCTTTGCTAGCCCCATCACTCGAGCCCATATCTCCGTGCCCTCAGCCTCCTGCCACCCCCTCAGCCCACAGACAATTTGTATTCATGGTGTTTGTTACTTCTGCAGGATTTCTCGGCCAGGCTATTTTGAGAGAGAGGTTTGGTGGTGGTGCAAATAGTGAGCCGGGCACTGTCGTAACTCCAGGGGCTCCAGGTGCCTCCCAACCAGCAACTGCAACCTCCCGCCTGCAGAAAAGGAGCCAGGATACACAGCAGCACGTGGCTGGTGGGAGTCCGTGAGCACGTGTGCGTGCAAACCATCACACGGGAAAGTCCAGCCACAGGGATGAATTTTTGCACGGAAATTTGCATCTACCAAAGTGAATGGCTGTCCCAGCTTCTCCTTCCTCAGGCCTGCTTTCGTGTTTCAAGGTTTTTGCCTTCTTTCCTGCAGCTGAACATTGCTTTTCCTCAGGAACACTGGGGACCAACTAGACCAACAAGAAAATGGTAAAAATAACACAAACCCAGCATATTCCTCATGACACTGACAGTCAGAATGCTGTTTAGTATGGCAGAGAGCAGAAACATTAACACGTTTAATAACCAAACAGGTGAGCACGATCTGTACTTTAAACCACTTGCAGCCACTCTCTCTTTGCTAGAAATATTTCAGAAAGCCAGAATACCTCCATGGCCCTGTGAACACACTTAACAGCGCCCAGTAATTTGGCACTTGGGATGACAATCACTGTATTTTTTATACTGTTTCATTTGTGGCAGCACTGCGGTACAAAAACACTCAAACATTGCTAGGCTAAAATATGTGTTTTCCCAGTGGTAATTAGTACAAGAAAATCAGGCTAAACATATTAGTTTGAGTTGGCTTTTTTATTCTCTTCCTGTAGTTTTACACTTCACAGTCGCAATAATTGTAGCCCTTATGAACAATTATGTAAATTGCAATATGATCAAGGTATTAGACTATTATTATCCCAGCTGCAAATGCATGAATCATTACTACAAAGTACCTAAAAACCCCAGAATTTTCTGTCAGTTTGAGTTTAGGGGACTTTTTTTTCTTCTGGATGTTCATGACAATTAAATCATACCTTGATAAATATAAAAGGAAAAAATTCAGCATAGTTATTATGAGTCCTCATTGGGAAGCAAAAGAGTGGTTTTCATGAGTTGTGCTTGTTTAGCCACTTAGTTAATTGACTGGCTTCTTACTTCGCTGGAGAGTCCTTTCTGAAGCAGGTATCCAGGCAGGGCTGGGGTGGATTTGTGGGGTGTCTTTGGGGATTGGCCTGGTGGGGAGAAAAGATTTGGCAGACTGGAAGAGCGCTTGGCTTGATGTTTATTGACTTCCCTGTTGAATGCACGGCAGTTACAGATAGCTCACAAATGACAGAAGGATCCTGAAGAACTTTAGATGTGAATGAAGACAGGAATTTCCCTCTCTGCTTGAGCCTGTTGCTTTGCTTCCTGGGGTGCAGTGATGCATGCTTTCTCTTGGGCATGAAAAATAGAGTTTTCTTAAAAATATATTTGTACGCGTCTGTGTGCGCGTATAAAACCCACATATTTTGAAAATGGCTCTCCTTTTTTGGAAACGTCAAAAACCATTATATTAATGCAAAGCTACGTCCTAGTCCTGCACCGTGACCTTAAAATCAATGGGACAGTAGACAGATGAGGAGTCTCAGCATCACCGGTCAGATCCCAGGACGTGTATCAATTTCCCTCTGTGCTGAAAGATAACTATTCCTACTGATTTTGGAGGAGTTAAACTAGTATGCTGGGGGAAGGAACACCATGACCTGTTTCTTTCCTTTGCATTTCCTATGGATGTGTATGGAGATTTGAATGTAAGACAAAACTCTGGAGATTGCTCAGAAAATTCTCATATAATCCACTCTCTCCTAAATCTTGCAAGAACTGTGAAGATCATATTACAGCGTTACAGAAAATAATAGAGCCTTGAGATTAGGGGGAAAAGTCATAGAGAAAAATGTGGCTGAGCCAGGTTCCATGGAAATTACATACCATTGGCTTTTTTTTGGGGGGGAACAGAACAGATATAAAGCATTAACAAATATGTGAAGAAGAGTCTAGTGTAGTGAAAATTGCATAACCACTATGAATTGGTCAAAAGAATAAGACATTTATTTATATACAGGTCCAGAATAGAGAAATTCTTGCCTTGGATGGTAAAGCTAGTGGGCTGGATTTATCTTTCACCCCATTGCTCCTATAGCCCATCCCCTTCTTCCTTCTGATCCTACCTGCAGTAAAACATACTGATTTGCTGGCACCAGTCATTGCCATCCAACACCCGTGTTAGAAAAACTGGACAATTACTTCATTTAAGAAGAAGAAACCAGACCTGAGATAACAACAGATGAAGTGGCAAAGAGGGAAATGAGACAACGATTCATCAAGGAAAGGACACCACAAATGTTCCCCTTCTCTAGTTCAAAATACAGCAGTCACTCCCTAACAAGTTGTTATGGAGAGCTGGGGCTTTTAAGGAAATTACAAGGAAAAAACTAATGCCTCTTCTTCCCATTCACAGAATCAGGCGCTGATGCTGTCTTTTAATGACAAACATAGGCACTGACAGCAGGACACAAATAATTCTTTAATCTAAAGGGAGAGCACTCAATATCTACATTTGGAGCAGAATGCCATCTCCTGTTTTAGGTTATTGCCTATGGGGAACAGCGATAGGGCTGCTTTGTATCTGGAGCCTGGCTGCAGATGCCCAAGTTTGCACTAATTATGTAACTGGCAAAGCCAAGCCTCTTAACCTTTAGATCAGCATTAATAAATGCAAGAGAAAGCTATCTAGCTAATTGTCTGGGAAAAAACTATGCCCCCCATTTGCAAGAATGAGACAATATTAATTGTCACTCAATAGCATGAGATTGCTGTTCAAAAGCCTTGTTGTGCTTTATTTTTTCCTTGAAAAGGAGAAAAAACAAAAATAAAGAAATGTGTACAGGGGGGAGAAGCAAATATAACTAGAAGTGAAATGCTAACGTTATTTCATTAAATGATTTGTGGAGAATGAGATAAGAGATCGACATTCTCAAAGAATAATTTCTTTAAATACCTTGTGCTCAAGATTCCCCTCTAGGCAACTTTTCATCTTTCTTCATTAAAAAAATAGCATTAAATTTTATTAAAGAGTCCCAATTAAGCTGGTAACTTGCTTCAAAGAGCATCCAGGCTTAGGGGGATATGTTAAACGTTAACAGTGATGGGAAGATTCACCCGTAAAGCTGATTTTAAAAACAGCATCTTTCTGACTGGTACAATTTGGCTTGCACATCCTTAAGGCATTCTCCCAAACCTAACTGATGCTTATTTTGGGAAGCAGCACATAAATGCTTGGATTTAAGGTCAAGCAGATGGCGAAGTTGGCTATAACAAATGCAAACTTTTCTTGATAGCTTTGGAAGATGGCAAAGGACAATTTCATTTTCCTAAAATGAGCATTTTTCTTAGATCCCAAATTGATCTGATTTGAGGGTGGCATCAGACACACCTGAAGCAAACCCTGTGAATTTGGCTTTAATGCCATCTACCCTGACAAGCTCCGTACCTTGCCTTCTTGTTTAAATGTAATTAGCAATAAGCACATCAACTCAAAAAAATATACTCAGTCCTGAATGGAGACAGGTCAAAGGAAGAAAGATGTCAGTTCCACCTGCCTTAATTCTCACGGTTAAAACCAATAGGAAAGCGGACGCATCTTTTTGTTTTCAGAGAAATACTCGGAGTGTGAAGTTTTAAAAAAAAAAAAAGACAGATGCTACCAATAGCCCTTGTAGCCCAGCACATGGGAAAGGGGCTGCGTGCGTGTAGGGTGCTCCTGAGCACACCAGCTGCCCCTGGGAGAGGTGAAAAGCTATCTTGTGACAGGGTCAAAGCTGCAGAACATCTAACGTTGACAAGGGTTGAAAGCTGCCTTCAGATCCCAAATGGCACGAACTGACTGCATGGCCTGGCCAAATACTCTTTTGCTGATGCCTGCCTGTGGGCAAGGGATGACTGACGCTCCGCCTTTGTCGCTCTCCATTCTGGGGAGGAAGAGCAAGATATAAAGACAAATATTGCAAAACCATTCAGAAGATATAGTAAGCTCCAGGCTGAACTCTATGGAAAACCTGAGAGAAAAAATGGAAGGGGAAAAATTCAGAGGAAACCACTTGTTATGAATCTTGTACAGTGACAATAGATAAATTGGAGAGGGAGAAAAAACGGCAGCATTCCCAGGTCCCTGCTGATCCCAGGGGAAAAAAGAGGATGGGAACAGAACTGAAAGATAGGTCTTCCACTTGAGAAAACCACCTTAAATCCAGACTTCTCCTACCCTGTGGAAAACCACTCTCTGCTGTTCCTGTCGCAGATCTTCTATCTGAGCAATGCTGCACAGTGAGACTATTTATGCAGCCATACAAATGTCACATTCGTATTTAGACATTGATATAGTCCTTTGCTTTACATTCACATCCTGCATTTCCTTCACTTCTAATTGAATGCTAATTTCACATTCATTCTTCATAGCCAGATTTAGACAAGGCACCCAGTGGTGCGTACTTAGGGGGGGTTATTATTATTGTTATTTATTTTTCATCAGAGTATGTCATTCCCAGGTAAAGGATGTGCTGTCTGCAATGTAATTATGTATGCTGGATAACGCTTGCATTGACTGGGAGGCATATAAGTCAATTGCATATTGTGTTGTGTATTATTTTATATTTATTATTTGCTGTCAAAGTGTTTTTGAAAACCAATGCTTATAAGCTGTGTGTACTTTACTATAAATATGGGGTCTCCTGCAGAAGGTACAGGGATCAGGATAAATTTAGTTTGACAATTCTGTCAGAGGTAACCTCCACTTCTTTCCAATCTGCCACTTGCAACAAGCAAGCCAAACTGGTGTTGAATACAGAGGAAAAGGGCTGGAGGGACTCAGTATCAAATATTACAGTGGGAAGATACAAGAAGGTTTATTTCACGAGGTCAGTAAGGTGCAGAGCAAGGCTAAATTTGCCTAAGAAAATTATTAATAACACCCCTGAGATAATGCCTCCACTTTTTCGGTTCTTTTTTCTCTGTTTAATTCCTCTTACAGGAGTCAGGTTTAAAATGATACCTTTCTTCCTCTTTCAATGAGACAGCATATCTCACAAGGGAAAAATCAATTCTAAGTGGGAATTGTGTATATTGCAACATTTATATAAAATAATTCTCCCCTCCTCTTCATTGTACACATCTCCATCAGAGATAAAAAATGGAGCCAATTTGCAGTGGGTGCAACGTGACAGCAGCTCTACTTATTCCGCCTCAAGGCTGGCTGAACAATTTTACCTCGTCACAGGCAACAGAAGGCTACTGGAAAGTTATCAGTTCAGTACGTACAGGGGACTTAGAAGTGGAAGGAGAGCAGAACAAGGTTCCCTGGAAGTGGTCTAAAACGTTTTACTACTGCAGTTATGATTGATGTCATGGCTTTTCACACTATGTTACTTCTTTTCCCTGTGGTGTGCCTTCTCACTACCCTCACTGAGAGCCGGCACTGCCGTCCGAGTGACTGTGGGCTGTGTCAGAGCCTCTGCGCTGTGCCTGATGGATCTGAGCTGATCAGTAAACACGGAAGACTTGCTTCTTCAGCTTCACTTCCTTGCCCTTCCATGCCTACACGTGTACATTTTTTGAATGGAAAAAAAATCGGAACTGATATTTAAAAGTCAGATGCCACAAGCACACACGTTCTGGATTGAGAAGCAGGGAGATCTTACTTGATCGGCACCAAAAAGCCCAGGAACACCCTTTCATCTTCTCCTTCTTCTGCAAAATTGTTCGTGCTACAGCTCATCTATCCTCGTTCAGTGCACAGAGACCAACAGGGACCAGGACATACCCTGTGTGATAGCATGGCTTCTGGCAGGGGGTGGCTGGAGGAAAAAAGCAATTATATTTTGTGTTCTATTCCCCTCTGTATTAGTTTCATTATCCTATAAACCTTCACAGGGAGTAATCAAAAAAAGTTCACTGGCTGCACAGCAAGTATGCTGAGGTCAAACCTGCTTGAACTTGCAACTTTACCTTAACTATTGTATCAAGACAACACATTGACCTGCTCTCTGAGTTGATTAGATAAATCTTGAACACAATTGTTGATCACACTCCTTATTCCAGCTTATCTTCCACCAAAGATAGAGCATAGTTGTTTGGCTGTTTATCCTAGTGTTGGCATGGTATTATCTGCCTTGAAACTTCAAACTCCCCCTGCCCAGAGGTGTGAAAATTAATAGGCATCAGAATCACATTTTTACAGATAAAGTAGGATTTTGCCAAAAAGAAGAGTCTTTCTAAGCAGAAAAAAAAAGCACTATTATGCTTATTTTGCACAGATCTCTTGCCAGCACTCGCTTGCTGTAACCCCCATTTTAGGTAATGTTTTTATTGAATGATCAGGACTCAATTCCTAGACTCATGAACAATTACAAATTATCTCCATTTCTCATTTCTAGGGACCCCCCTGCATTAAACCCAAGTTGACTCCAAGAAAGCCTTCAAAACTTTTCTCTGTAAAAGAGAGGAAAAGGGAATTTAAGAATTAAAACCCAGCCACTGTTTCCAGCCACAATAATAGAAATCCTTTTAATACTCCCAGGAGATTTAACAACAAGAAAAAGTCACTTTCATGAAGGACATGGTGACAGAAGAAACTGAAAATTATGTGGCCCTTCAGTGCCTAGGGAATGAAACATAATATTAAAGAAGTAGGCATCTACCTCACATGGCGGAATGTGCTTTATATTTATCAGTTTCTGGCTTTTTGTCAGCTTCAAAGGATGAACCCATCATTAACCTCAGGCAGTATCTTTTAATTCACCTGAGGTCCAGACATGGCCCCTGGATGCTTTCATGATGATCGTTAGCAAGACCTGTTCTAGAAAGGAAAGCCATGATAAGATGCGGTGTTTCCACCTGAAGGCCACTTGGGAGCTGGACGGGAAAGCAAAGCAAGTGGCAGAGTGTCAGTAATGGTCCGAAGCCTGAAGAAAACCTTGCAGCAGAAACATCACCTTTCATGTTAGTCCCCTCCCTTCACACCACCTCCAGTTTTCTAATGTACACTTCCCTTACTGGAATTTTATTTTGCCATCTGCATAGTGATGAAAACACAGGGCCGGCTTTGTGTTATCTGGTTTCTTAAGCGATATCTATACTTGACTTCTGGAGCGCAACAGCGTTCACTGAGTGAATTGATTTAAAATTGCTGTAATAATACTGCAAAATTCCTTTATTAGTGCTGGAGTACATCAAGGAGAATCAGTTAGATTGCCATCTAGGCTAATAAACACTTATAGACAAGTGCAAGCAGCCCACAAAAAGCAGCAATTTTACAACTGCTTTTCTCTTTCGTTCTCTTTCTCCAACAGCCGCTAGCCCATCATCACCATAAATGAGATGGTACCTATAGGAGCTACCTGAAGGGATCTGTTTTTCCTGTCTATTGTCAGTATGTGAAGAACATGAGGGAGAGAAGAGATGAGAGAAAACAGTAACACCAGTAAAGTGAATTGAGCTGGTAGTTCCTTATTACATGCTAAAGTTGGGAAGAAGGGACTAATTCTCCTTCTGTTTCTAGCAGCGTAAATTCAGCATCACTCCAGTGACTCAGGGAGCAAGCCTGGATGCAGAGCTGAATGGTCAAGCCTTAAATCCCATTCACAGGACCCAAGCCAAGAGATCCTTCCGATGGATCCCAGGCCATCTTTGCACTGACTTCAAAGGGATTTGGACCGGACCCATTTTCTCACAAAGCAGGAGGAACAAGGATTAGACGCCTCACACGGTGTGTATGCAGGCAGTCCTGCCCGGCCAGCCTGCTGAGATCAGCCCACAGACTATTTAAAAACAAAACATTCACTCCCTGAAGACTGCGTGCCACAATTGCTGTATGAACCGATAAACAAAGCTGACACCAGGAAAAAGTTGTTATTATCATAGCCTTTCTTATGCTTTAATTTTTCTCTTCTAGATGAAATATTTCAAGGATATTTTACTGAATCTTTACCATGAGAATTAGGGCCTGGTTCAACTGTGTTATTTTGACTGCCCTCATTGGTCCAGACTGTTTGCAGAGCTATCAGAGAGGCTGTCCAAGCCACTGTGTTTCTCTGAGCTTCCAAATTAAAATATCACACACACCTAAATTACATATCCCATGCTCAGATCATACACAACTGAAAAAAATCACTCGTTAGTATAATTAATGCAATTATAGTCAGCAAATTTCAGATTCACTGGTGACTTAAACCTCAAACAAAGAAGGATTTTCAGAAATATATAAATCCCAGGGGACCCATTTGCTCCTAGAATTCAGGGTTTATCGATACCTATCACACCCCTGGTAAGTAAACTGTATCAGGTACCTACAATGCAGTGATAATTGGTGGGAGTATGCTGGTCTGTCTGAGGGGGGCTACCCTACCTCATTCAGTAAAGGAGGCTTATTGCTATAGCAACAACTGCATCCTATTATTTGCTTGCTACAAACACCCACAGAAAATATTCTGAAATGAGCCATGCAAAAAACAACTGTTACCTTGACCTGGTGCGATTAATGTCATAGAATCATAGATCGTTTAGGTTGGAAAAGACCTTTAAGATCATCAAGTCCAACCGTTAACCTAGCACTGCCAAGTCCACCAACAAGCCATGTCCCCAAGCACCACATCTACATGTCTTTTAAATACCTCCGGGGATGGTGACTCAATCTGAATTATTTCTGCTACAGGTTAAGCATTCTGAATTCAGATGACTCATATGCAAAAAGAAGCAGCCCCACCGTGCTTCGGATTAAGGAGGGGAACCCTTATTTTGAGCTCTTACTATCCTCTGTGCCATGCTTAAACTTCCCCAGAGTAAGAAATAGGAAATAGAATGACAGCTTGGTCTGGTTGGTGGGAGAGACCACTCAGACAGCAAAAGGAGCAGGGCTTTTCCACTCAGGGCTTGGTCATAGAGCACGGCCAGCCCTTCCTGACATTACTTCTGCCTTAACATTTCCTTGACCAGGGCTTAGAAGTCACAGTGACAAGATGTGGCCCTTCTGTTTGGAGGGGATAGGGGATTGGCTCAAAATTTTTACTCATTTACTCAAAATTTTTAAAAAATGTTGACACCGTCCAAATTATCAGTAGCCTGGTCCCACCATATGAGGGCACCCTGAGCAGAGTTGCCCAGCTTAAGCACTGCATTCCCTGGTTTTGTTACCTCTGTTATCATGCAGAAGATATCCTAACAGAAAAGCAGCCTAAAGCCAGGTATTAAGGCGTACCGTAAAAGTGTTTGTCAAAGGATCTTAAGGAGAAAAATGAAAAGATATAACTCCTCCTGCCTCTTCCCTCTCTCCTGTATGGTGTCGCAGTGCAAGAAATGAGAACGTAAAGCTTGGAAGAAGAGGTGGGGCAGGACTGGGCATTCCGGTTTGGTCTGGCATATTCCCTTCCTCCCCTCCCAGGAGGGAGGGAACAGACCCCTTACAATGCAGAGTGACAAAATTTCACTTTATTTTTAAGCTTACCTGTAAGTTAAGAAAGGAAGGAAGGTAGGGTATCTTGTTGGGGAGCGAAGTTGAGAAGAAAGATCTGTGCTACAGAAGACATTTTATCTTTTTATAGTTTTCTCTTGATCTTGCAGATCTCTCTTCTTAAGTACTTCCTTTTCATGTCTCCTCATGTCTACTGACAACTGAGTTGAATGAACCAACAATGATTTCGTCTACTCCTAAAGGAGTGACAATAATGAAATTCAAGGAGCAAAAGACACCAGGACCGCCAATTCTGGCCTAAGCAGAAGAAGCATCTTCCAGTGACCAGGAAAGCTCTTTTAAAAGCAGCACATAATGGGGAACGTGGCAGTACGTGACGATCCCATGGAAATGTCCCATATATTACCTCTTACTCCACATCTCTAGCATCAGAGTACTCAAGCAATAATGTCCCTGTCTCAGCTGAGAGACTCCCTAAGTGTTTCCCAATTGGAGTTTGTGTATTTCTGAGAATTTACATTTGAGGCAACTACCAAGAGTGAGGATAAAAGCAACGGTAGTATCTCTACGGAGGGATTCACAACCAAACTGTACAAACTGTTTCTGAATAAAGAACTGCCTTTACCCTCCCACTAAAAGGCTTTTTACTAACTGAGCATCTTTCAAACTCTGTTTAAAAACAGAATTGTAATTTCAGCACAGAAACTAAAAATGTCTTACAGGCTTGCTTCCCTTCCACACAAATAAACATTTAGCAAGAGAAGCAACTTCACATACTAAAGTCTGAAAGTTGTCAACTGCTGCAAGAAATTCCTCCTTGCACCACTGCTATTTAAAACAGCATGGCACCAATTTGTGATATGAATGATCTATTGTGGTGAATCTGATTCAGTGCCTCATAAAGGCAAATGCATCACTCTGACCCATCTGTTCTATGGACATAATCTTAATTGCAAACATAGGGTCACATCCCAATAAATCAGCAATGCTGCAGTGAAGGTGCCTACATTTACGTCAGCTGAACATTTACCCAGTACTGCCTAGAGTCATTGCTCAACAGAATTTAGGGACAAAAAGAACAAGGAGATTGCTATCAACCCCTTCTTCCTCATAGTGACTCATTATATTTATTGAACCTAAAGCTCTGCATGGGCAAAATCCAGGTCTTATTTCTATAAAAAACAAAACTTCCATGTACCAGAACTTCACCCCATACATACGGCGTAAGACAACAGAGATGTTTGGGGTGAATCATGGGCCACATAAACGCAAATGAGAAATATATATGAAGTCACAGTAGAAATGCCATAGGATCTGTCCCAGGCTTGCAGAGCTGAGTGTGCAGAATCTGAGCATCTTTAGTCTCAAAACAAATGTAAATGCTTAGAAAGGATAGAAAGGAGAAAGCATCTCCATGTTTCCCTCTTCCCCAAATGGCACAGGCACAGATGATCTCATTAGCTCATCTGTGTAATTTACACTTCTAATATGGCTGGGGAGTAAAACAAATATTCAGAAATAAGCAACAGGACGGGGATAGAAGAGGGGAAAACCTCACAGCCCTCTCTCATCTAAGCTCCTTCTTTCCTTGCCAAATGTTATATTCCCTTCCTGGGAACCCCTCCAAGTTTGCGTCTCCAGATGCCACATTGCAGCAGGCTGCCTGGAATCCCTCCTACCCGCCTCCACATCACTCACGCTGAACAGGCAGGGCAAACACAGGGTGGAGAGAGCATTTTATCCTTATTTATTTCCAGATGGAAAATCAAGCCATGGAAATAGCCAACAAAGGAAAAAAAAAAAAGAAAAGAAAGAAAGAAACCTTAACCATCTTGAAAACAGACTCTTCTCTGTGAAAAAAGGGAAATACAAGTCACAGGTTGAAATTTGGAAGTATTGACACCTGAGCTGTGTTTTCTGCTGTTAACCTAGGGTTCTGGTAGGTGACTTACAGTGAAAAGAGAAGATCATTATGGGCATAAGGGAAACCCTCATGAAGAGCAAGTGTAAACACAATGATCAAAAGCATGTGCAATTGAAACCCAACGGGATTCACTCCTAACTGACTATTTGGACATCCTAGCTGTCAGCATTCATTTGAGCCAGGACCATGTAACTGCAGGCCCCTATCAAGGCACCTATCTTAAATACATAACTTCAGGTAAAGGAATTTCCTACTGCAAGTACCTGCCAGTCTATGGAGGAAGCTTAGGCAGAGATCTAAGAGCTGGTGCCTAATGTATGAGTGGGTGAAGATAAACGAGGTGAACCCCCCTCCTCCCCAGGGGCAAGAGCTGAACCATCGGTACGTCACTACCCACCTCTCTCTTTTCCTAATCTATGGAGGAAACCTAGAGTGACTCTTGCTCGTTTTAGGGCCTGAACTTAGATAGGCTGGAGCTAAGCCTAGGAGCTGGTGGCTTCCTGGAAGCAAAGTAATGGGGTCCACGGTTACCAAGGAAACACATTGATCTTTAATATTTTTGACACTTAAAAAATGCACCTCATTTAAATACAGGTAAATCTGGCTGAAGAAGTAAATGCAACCAGACCTAATTAGAGCAGTGAACTGGCGTAACACAGCTTCTTTTCATCCTCTTCCTACACATCTCCAAAGACCACTGCTATCCCATCTATGTCTCTCTACCTAATTTTCATTTTAAAATGTGCTTTAATGACTGCAAGTAGGTCTGCAGTCCAGAAATACAAGTCTCAAAGCGCAGAGGGCATTATGTTCCCATCCACATCACAGGGCAGGCTGGAGCGGAGTCCAGACCCAAATCACCTGAGTATTAGAAGAGACCCCTATGCAGTATTTCATTCTAGTCCCCTTTTGGATGCTATTTTACAACACCCAGCTGGCCTTCAGTCCCAGTAACAAACACTCTTATACCTGATTCTCTCCATGCCTCTCTATTTTTCTCTCCCCTCTCCTTCCCTTGCACTAAGAATGGCTGGTAAAAATTTATTGTAGGTGGGATTTTGAGGCACGCATCCCATTAAATTTAATGGGAACTGAGCATCTAAATCCCTTAGGCAGCTTGAAAATTTCAGCCTCTATTACTAATGCTCTTCTCATTTTAACAAGATTTGTACATGACAGCTCGAGAGCCCTGACTCCGCTATTAGTGATGTGGTTCTGTATCGTACTGCTCACGGCATCCAGCGTAGGCTGCCTTGCTCACACCTCATCTCGTCACAAGCTCTGCAGCTAACACAAGACCAGAAAGCAGCCTGTAATTTCATTATGATCGGTGAACTTTCTTGTAGGGGGTTTTCCATGAGAGAAAGATAATGCTGAGTAAACCTCCCTTTGTTGTGATTATTTGAAAACTATTTAATTTTAATGGTAAACATCAACTTCTGATGTGCAGCATACAGTAGGATGGATGTGGCTGTGTTGCACAGCTGTGTCATGATAGTAAAAGGAAGAGTTTTTCAAGGGTCGTTGTAGACTTTGCTGGGCTGTCAGAGTTGCCAGATTCCACCGCATTAAATTTTTCATCAGCATTCTGCTTAATTTACTGAAATTATAATTTACCAAGAGGGCTTGACTGGAAAGAGAACGGCTTTTTAAAATTTCATGCACATCCTGCAGGTCTTTGTCGGTAAGGTCTTTAACTGTGTTGGTGTTAATCGCACCTGACAGGGCAACCCTTCTCATTCTCATCAGAGATTTTCCTGTCCCTTTTCATGTCACTCCGGCCCGACTGTGCCATGGGACAAAAGGGGCTAGAAAACCTCTAGGAAACCTGGGGAAAAGCAAAGAGCAGTTAGACTGTCATGATAAAACCTTACCTTCTTGTACATGCAGTGGGGAGGATGGGACTCTTGGAAAGGTATAATTTCTCCATAATAAACTAGGGTTGCTCAGCACCTTGTTTTTGCTACCATTGTTCTACTAGGATGTCACGCGTGCCTTTCTCCTTCTCACAGGGTGCTACGTGTGACTGGGCTCTGGGCTCCAGCCATCAGATCTGTAAATATATGCTGGTGCCTCCTCTTACTTGAAGGTTTAAATTCTCAGAGAAGTCAGTGGAAATTTAGACACTTAAAAACCTTGGGATATCTGAGCCATTATTCACACCATGAGGGACAGATTTTATAATTGACTTCTTTTTTTCTTTCTTTCTTTACCCATTACTGCTACAGCTGAGATTGGAGCCAAGAACTTCAGGAGTCTCTTTGTGCTGTTATGAAATTATTGGAATAAATTGGATCAGGACCTTTGGCCATGTTCCTGTCTAGCAGCAGTGGCCACAACAAAGGGCTGGGTGTGTGCTTTGCTGGATTTTATGCACTGCTTTGATACCAGCTTACCTCTCCTCGCCCAGATACTCAATGCACAACCCTTCATTGCTTTCCTTATGGCTTGTGCGGTTTTAAGAGTTCTTCCCATAATTCAGGAACTAGGAAATGGCACCCTTGCACCAGCTCAGGTGTACAAACAAAAATAGTGTCTATACATTAAGACATCACTGCCTCTGCCTCCTCAACTTAGCAAGCTTCTGGGGAAAGAAAAAAAAAAAAAGAAGGAAAATTATGTCTCTGTCTCCTCCATGCTACAGCTACAGATTTAGGCAGGGAGCTTGCTGGGCTTTCTGCACATAGGGCCAGAATACGCATACTTCAGTACTTCTCATGTAAAGCTCAATCTTTTTCCCTTGACATACCTTTTTTTGAATTTATTTTTCAATTTTCAAGGCAGGCTCCTGGGGAAACAGGAGCTCTATCACTCGAATGCTCCCAGGGAAAAAGGAGCCATCCTTTAAGGGAAGCCAATCCTTTTCCCAGGGGTCTTCTGGAGTTGCTACTGCAAGAGGCTTTAGAAAGAAGCAAACAGGTTTGCTCCACTGCTGCAGCATATCTGACTTGCAAGGTAAGGCAGGAGGAAGGCTGGGAGAGGGCTGAGACAAAAATTAGCCAGACTCTTTGAAAACACGCTTGCTAACCGCAGTGATGAAAATACAGCAACACTTCATCTTTCCGTTATTAAAATGCATATAGGAGAGGGCACAAGCCAAAACCAACTCCAGCTGGTACCTTCACATGCACTATACAAAGTTGGGTAGACAAACTAGCTGAGGATCCCTAAGCAAGAGAGCTGTGCTTGTATGGCTCCTTGCCAAGCTAACGAACCCACACCTCATCAGTGCTGCCTGGCTGCCCCACAGCAGTGCGGTCTCCTGCCGTTTCCTCCATGAGCATCTTTCAAGAAAGATCTAAGCAAACTGTGCTGGGATTAATAGGCGAACAGGCACCAAGCTCTGGAGCCAAATGCAACCATCCTGCATGAGAACTGAAAACATTTACGCACTTTTCATTGCAGCTTATCCCTGCCCCTGGTTGTTGGCCAAATTTGCCCTTCTGTTGATGATAGAGGGACACCCCATACCCACAGCAATCTCTGTAGGTCTCAGCTGCGTTGGTCAGGAGCTGTGGTTCTCACTGTGAGGGCCAGAGCTGTGTTGACCTCTCTGCTACCATTCACTGGGCTGTCTGTACAGAAGTACTGGATGAGGGTAATAAAGAACATCTAGATGTTGCTGCCATGCAGGAAAACTCATAATTTTAAACAAACCTGGACTAGGTTGTTTAACATGAGTTAAACTTCACTTTTTTAGCAAGAGTGAGCTCAGAAAACTACAAAATCCCTGCTTACATCTTTTACTTTAACTAGACAGATGATTATTTTTATCTGCAGCTACCATACAACATTTATGTAGGCAAAACCATCCACGGACTTCAGATGGGAGTTTTGTCTCCAATAAACAACAAAATGGCTCTCCAGCTACATTAATATTAGACTGTCACTAGTTAGATAAGGCTGATAAATTGGTACTTCTATGCGAGCAAGGGACAATCTCTGGCTGGCACTGCTTGGTTTAAAAAGCAGGGACTAGTCTTCATCAGGAAATACATGAGCGGCAGGTTGGGGGAAAGGAGCCCAAAGAAAATGGTAAGGTTAAAGGTAAGGAAGGCAAATGAAAATGTTAAAGTGCATTCAGATGCATGTTCCGGCAGAACAAGATGTTCTGAGCATGCAAAAGTCTGGGATCCTCTGCTAGCATACTGCAGAGAGCTGAGAGGCATTTTAGGGGAGTTAAGCAAGGTCAAATGGATCTACAGCTAGGTATTTCCACTGGTCCTGAGATCCACAAAGTATCTTAGGACAGCCCAAATTCTTTGTGTGCAAAACTCTCCCTCTGCCTGGGAACAGAGCAGCAGGTCATCTGAAGCAGCTTTCTGTGCAAAACCCCTTTTTGTTTTAGCAGCTTGAGGGAAAGTCAAAATCTTCTCCATGATGTGTACATGGTTTCACAGATTGCATGACAAAATTCCAAGTAATTAAAGAGCTGCTAAAAATGGTGTTAAAAGAGCCCGTATCTCTTCAGGACGCTTCAGATAAGCCAGTCATTGCATCTTCAGAACAATGATTGTCTTCTTTGAAGACAGAGATAAACAAGATGAGTCGCTATTATATCTGATATGATATGAACAGAAATCTGTATGATGTTATCAGAGATATGAATGATACCGGGGTTGTGGTTACAGGAATTGTAGTAGGAAGGCTTTAATGTTGCAGATGGAAATTGCAGAACAAATGCTACTTATTACAGTGGGCCTCAGGTACTTGATTGTGGTTACCAACACATTTCTTTGCTGCATGGACTCTGAGTAAACAAGATGCTTAATACTTGGCTTCAGGGGAGCAATAAATTCAGATAGGAACCCTACTTATAACAAATAATTTTGTCACAACTGAATCAACATGAGTTTATTTTCTTCAAATTAAAAGCAAATTTAAAGAAAAAGTCTGTAAGTAATGTTTCTCCAAAAGGGAAAATTGAAAATTTAAGAGTCCTATTTAGTGGAATTATCTAAAATAAAGAGCTTAGTGACCAAACTGCAGAAGTACTGAATGTCTTTAAGTTATAGATTCAGACATCACCTGGAAATGATATGTTAAATAATTCTTCGCTTCCTCCCAGCACTGGGGGCAACACTGATGGATTTAGCCTGAGCATATGTTTACAGGCCGATGAGAAAAAGTCCAACAGAGAACCACAAGAATAGCCAGAGTTCTCAAAAAGCATGAGAAAAGCATGAGAATAAGTCTCAAGGGGCTTAAATAAAAGCAAAGGAGATTTTAGTTAGAGATTAAGAAAAACTGTCTAGCATGAAACTAGTGAAATGCTGGGCTAAACTCTTAGGTGATGAAAATCCCCATGCAGTAAGTTTGGAAGAACAGATCAGACAGACAGCCACTAGGAGCAGTTAATTACATGTTCACCTCCTTTGCAGCAGAGAGATGGATTAGATGATCTCCTAAGGTCCCTTCCGCTTTTATAATTCCTATTTCATCTATGTAGCATCTCCTGTTTTCTCACTTCTTTAATGAAGCAGAGGAGTATTTCAGATGCTTAGCCAGCAGGATGAAGGACACAGCAAGCAGAGCGAACTGAAGACTGAAGTCCAGAGGAAAATTAACTTGTGACTGAGATCTCTGGCAGAAGATAGAATATACATTGCATCCTGTCCTGATTTAGATCGGACAACAGGAAGAATTTCTTTACCAAAAGAGTGGTTAGGCATTGGAACAGGCTGCCCAGAGAGGTGGTGGAGTCGTCAACCCTGGAGGCGTTCAAAAAAGGTATAGACGTGGCACTCCAGGGCCAGGTTTAGGAGCCATGGTGGTGGTAGTTGATGGTTGGACTTGATGATCTTAGAGGTCTTTTCCAACCTTAATGATTCTATGATTCTATGACTGTCCTTAACGTTTTCCCTGAGCTGGATCACTCTTGGCCCATCTTTGACGAAAGGAGTCCACAACCTACAGGCAACTTGCAGCTGGTTTGAACCACAGTACAAACAAAACACCCCTATGTTTAAGTTTTTTCCATCCTTCTGCTCTTTACATTTTTCCCTGATTCTTAAAGCCTGATATTTTCTCTGCTGGATCCCACACAAACGTCACTCCTCGTGAAAACAGAAAGAAAAAATATAGGCCAGTTGGTATAATCTACTTTCTTAAAATTAGTAATTACCATGGTGAGTATAGTGCATTTCCAATGCAGTTTCTGGTGTTACTAGACTAATTCATTCGTGTCATACTATTATTGGGCCTTAAATCTCTGTTTCTCAGGTTGTTTGTTAAAAATAAAGTGCTTCAGCATAAAAGGGAGTGAAACAACTGGGATGATTCAGCCCACTCAGGGTGCTATATATTTCTTCTCTGCTCCATCAGTACTTCTGCACTGTAGTTCCCAAAGCAACCAAGCCTCGGTCTTCAACCACAGTCTTACGTCTGCCAGGGAAAGGGATAAGAAGAGCTTTACGCCCATTTGCGTACTCGGTAATCCTTATTCCACAGCTGCTTGTATCCACAAGAGGGCAGAGGATGAAGTTTGTGGTGTGTTGACTCCTGCAGTGTTATATATGACTCCACAGCAACTGCTTGCCATAAAGTGCCGTCAGCCATGTATTATTCCCCTATATCACCACAGTATTCTGTACCTACAGTGTTATGATGATATAGAGTGTGTTGGATCACTTCTCTGGCTGATGTGCTGGACATTGCAGACCCCAGCCTAGCGCTTGCAACACTGCTCTGTGCTATTTGACTCTCTGCAGCTTGAACTGAAGTCCAGATTGCCCAGAGTGGAAGTACCAGGCAGTGAAATACTTGCTAGAGTTTTGTGCAGTCACCAGTTCCCCTCTCCCTGCCCCACAGCTAGTAGTACATGCAGCAAGATATGAGCTAATGGCTGGATTTTATTATGAAATGCTTTCTTACTTGTTCCCCTAAAATAAATAAAAATAAAATGTAAGCAATCCTATTTTCAGCAAGAGAAAAAGCTGCTGTCATGCGGGTATGGTGTGTAATGGAATACAGTAGCACTGTATTTCATTATGATTCAGTGTGTTTTCATGTTAGTTGCCAAGGATTCAACAGCTTAACGTGAATTCTAAAATAAGATTAGTATTCCAAATAAAATACTTTTGAAATACGTGTATTTCCCGTTTCATTCTAATGAGCTTCAGTAAATGCACAGTACCGCTTGTGGGTATAATTTGAATTCAGGAGGGACACAGCTAAATTTAGCCATTTGAGACCAGTCTCGGATCTGGGCACATAAAAGCAAGAGGGACAGACGTTCTGGTCAGCAAGGACTTCCACAGCCATCAGAGCTTATTGGTCAATCATCTTCTTGGGTCAGTGAGGGTAGAAACAGCCAAGAAACTGGGCTTAGACACAAGTAAAAAATCAGTATCCAGCAAAGCAATTCCTCTGGTCCTTCACAGAAATTTAAAACACTTGCATTGTATTTTGGCAATGTAGATGAGAAAATGACACAGCACAAACCCACTGCTAAGAAAATAACTACAAAAAAAGAGGAATAAATTGTATTATTACAGGATCTTTTCTGGTCCAAGCTTAAGGCTACATCTGACTCCAGACCGTGGACGGGTGAGGAGAGACCTGAACCAGCATCCTCACAGACAGGCTGCAGCAGCACAGCCCAGGAGGGAGCCTCATGTATCCCGCTGGGAAGTCTGTGCGCTGCTGGAGGAGCTTCTCGGCGGGAGGAGCTGCCCCCAGGGAGCACCAGGCTGCAGCAGCCGGCACTGCCCCGCCAGCCTCCCTGAGCACAACCAGCAGCTTCCAAAATCCTCCCACTTTCCTGCAAGAACCTCCTGGCACCCGGGTTAAAACCATGATGATTCAGCGCCGTTACACTGCAGGGTCTGGGAGCAGCAGGGTCTGCGATACACTGAGCACATGCACACGCAGAACGCAGGTACCTGCTAAGGGCTGAGCTCCATCCCCTCCCCAGGAGAGAGGGAGACAGCTGGTCCAGGTGGGAATCACCCCCTGCGTACCGTAGCCCCACACACTAGCACATCCTCAAACCTGTTCTCTCGTCATCTCTTATAGCTTTGCCAGCGGTCCTTCATTTTGGGACTACGCCGGCGCTGAGGCACGGCAGTGAGAGCAGCCACTCGTAGCAGCCACACAAACGGTGAAACTTCTCATTTACCCCTGCTCCAAGCCCAGCTGCGACGCTCTTTTCTCAGCAGGGTCAGGGCTTCCCACAAAGCGCCGAAGCAACCACAAGAACAAACAGGCTCTGAAGTTTGTGAGAAAGAGTCATCCTTCGCACAGCACGGCAGTGCTAGCACCTGCGGGTCTCACCTCTCCTCCAGCGTTCTGCAATGTCACATCTCTGCTGATCAGTAAGAAAAAACCTTTCAAAATTCAGCCCATAGTGGGACCACCCATGGTAAGAAAAATGACTAATGCCCAGAGTTATGAAGTAGCCATGACTTTCTGACAACCTTACTCCCAGGGGACCCTTTTTGTATTCCTCTGCTGTTTTCTTTTTCTCTCCTCATTTATTAAGACCGTATAAAATGCTTACTGAGTGGACTTCAGGTCCAAAGCTGAAGGATGATGTATTTCTAGCTAACGGCCTTTTTAAAGAACTAGCCAGAAAAGAGGTGGTAGCATTAAGCAGCAAAGATAGGTCTGTAATTAGTGGGGGTCATATGGGAACAGAAGACTGATATACTGGGGCCAGGAAAGTGCTGGAAAGAAAGCAAGTGGGGAAGACAATATGCAAAGGAAAAGGAGAAGTAGAATGGAGGCTGGTGGCTGAAGAAAAAGGATCTGGAGAGACCTCAGCGATGTGCAATATTCAGGAACCAGAGCGAAGGGTGACGGTGCATGCTGTCTGTGATCGCATGCTTGTGTCATTTTCAAGAGAAAAGGCCAGACCAGCCGTGCCTTCTGGAAACAGGGCACATCCATAAACCAACAGGCATCTCTAGTGCCCTCCCGTAATTCAGTTAGTCACTCGATCCCTTACATGAGGGGACGATAAATTGAAGTGGCTTATCACTGAGCTTATGACAGAGCAGAAAATATTGCGACATTAACTCCATTAGCTACTTCCACCACTGGAATGAGAAACCCAGGCAACGCTTCACTGCTGGTGTGGGGTTCCTGGACTGTGATAAGCTTAGGTGTGAACTCAAGGAAAGTTCAATGGGGGACTTAAGGGTGACTGTTACATAGATAAGAAAATGTAAATTCACAAGTCTGAGTCCTGGTATAAGTAAGAGCAGGATTTTGACCTGTATATTTTAGATAGAGGAAACAGTCCCCATGACATCTGCACAGCTCTCCACACTCACTGACAGTCCTCTGGCCAAGCAGAACACAAGCATTTTCCTAACCTTCACAAAATAATATCTGCCCCAAACATTACGGCACATTTGTAACCGTATTGGACCTATATAAGGTAAGAAAAGCAGCCTGGCCACAATCAGTAATTATGGCAGACTATGATCTCGTTTGGCTCTCTGGCCACACTACGCAATGGACAATGTTTAATTAGAATTGAGTTGACTCATCCTACAGTACTCAAAAACAAATTAGAAACTTGTCTAGATTACTGTAGATATGCACCCAAACATAAGATAATTAGGCTGCTGTAAGGCACCCTGCTGCACGTTTCAGACTGTTCTGCCACTCGTCCCTCGTCACCCAAGGATGCGCAGACGTAAATGCTGAGATTTGCATCCCCTTTAAAATGGCCTTATGCAAGGTGTTGTACACCCAGTGTGGAAAAAAGCAGGTGCGCACAAGTTCTGGGTATGAGAAGTTATTAAAATAAACGCTGAGAGGGAAAATAAATGTGTTTTATAAGAAGACATCATATTTTAACACAGCAATTTATTAACTGAGCCTACAGAACAGATCCGATTGATCCAATGACAGGATGTCAATACTCTGTTATTTTGTGCAGTAATAATTATGTTTCCCTCTCCTTTAGCCTACCTTGCACTTAATGGAAGCTTAGAGATTCTGGGCAAAAGTGAGTGCAGATTACTCTGATTTCTACTTTCTGGTCATTTTAAAATGTTTTCCTACAGTGAATTTGCTTGTTGAAAAACACTGACTTGAACAGCTAAAAATATTTTCTCAAAACAGGCTTCTTTCAGAAACTGAAACAGTTCATTGTTATAAATTGGTATCTAATGTCTTCAGGGTGTTTATAACTACAAAGCCTAGACCTAATCTGTCTTTTTACAGATTTTTTTCAGTTAAACATTAAAAAGAATTAACTAGAAACTTGAGAACAGTTACCAGTTTCACTCTTTTTTCTGGGGAGCTGTCAGCAAAATAAAATACGTTCATTCCTGTTATTCTTCTCATTAATATTAAAAAAAGATCTCTGAAATAAACTGCAAAAGTTTTATCTTCTCTTTTTAATTTTGGTGGAAAATAGAACTTTCAACCCCCTCTGGGGAAGCAAACCATCTTGTTCTATGTAAGGCACGGACAGGAGGAGGAAGACGAGCAGGAGGGCTTTTATCATATGGTGAGTTCTACTTGTCCATTCTTTAGTCTCCCACATTATGCACAGACTTCTTGAACTAATTAACCAATAACATAATTTATCTTTGACATAACTTTACTTAACTTTGGCATAACACAGACTTCTTGAACTAATTAACCAATAACATAATTTATCTTTGGCATAACTTTACTGGCATTATATCAGGGATTGTATTCAGCCCAACTGTGAAATAACAAGATGCACATTAACTCCCTTACATTTGGTATGGGCAAGATATACTCTTATTACACTGCTAGATAAACTTTTATTACACTGACGTATACCCCAACGTCTTTTCTTCCCAGAACAACTATAATATAACCACTCATTCCAAAGCTGTCACCTCTCACTTGGAGAGGTGTGTTCCCGAAGTATTGCATTTCTATGGTCATTAAAATTAAATGGTATTTTTCCAGTTGACTACAGCAGAAGGTGAGGCAGAACTTCCAACCTGGCCGTGGCCAGGATGCCATTCTCTCTCTTCTGTCTAACCACGGTTCCTTCACCGTTCTAAGATAAATGTGGTATTCTCCCTCTCTTCTGTGAAATTTTATAATGATGCACTACAGCACCGAAGGGCTGGAATACTGCACACCAGAATTGCAGACCAATACTGCTGGAAATGTTGTTTTAAATGTTTTGAGATAGAATGTATTATTCAATCAAAAGACACTTCAGTATTTTACTTCGTATGGAAACATCTTATTTTAGCCAGAAGAAGCAAAACTCTCTATTTTCCATTATCATGTAAGCCATTACCAAGGTTCAACTCTGGAGCATAATTACTAGTATATGGGCTGTGGTACCTGTTATTTTGCAGATGTAGACCAGCCCCTCATAGATTTTATGAGCTGTTATTCTGAATCAAAACCCAGGGACACACAAAGACTGAAAGCCTCCAAGTCCATCTTTAGTTTAAATAGGAATCTGAATATTCAACATTTGAACATTTGTTCACCTGCTGGTATAGTACCACGTTTGCACGTTTCTGTGGAAAATTTAACCAAAACCTTTTGATCTAGCTATTTTGTACTTGTACAGAACAGTTCCTCTACCAAAACTGCTTTGGCCATTGCGCTCAAACTCGAACCTTGAGAAACAGCGTAAACAGCATCTGTACTGTTCTGTCTTCAGCTGTGGTCAGGAATGGGGAGGAAATCAGTAATTCCTGGAGCTGGAGAAGACTCAGTGCTATGCTCCTTTATACCCACTCCCAAAAGCATTACAGTGAGTGTCCAAGACTGGCTTGTTTTATTACCCCGCTGGGGTCCAGAGAGGTGCTTTTAAAACGATGCTGCTTCCACCTTCTCCTTAGAGCTTGCTAGCATTAGTCTTTTGAAGACAGAGTCTGTGCTGCCTTTTCCTCTTAGTTTTCTCTGTATACTGGTTTATGCACCTGCTGCTAAGGCCTCCCTTGTTCTTCTGCTGGAGAATCCTTGACTTTGAAGGGTAAGAAAAACACCCTGCTACAAAGGACACGGAAGAAACCCGCTGTGCTTTTTTGGTGCTTTGGTGGCTATAACTGACCTAGATATCACAAACAGCAGGAGGAGAAAAATGCAAATACCTCTCCCTCTATATAAAATTATCCAACACAACAGAAAACTAAGGGATCTGAAAGGTGGGGGATGATTTATAAGGGAAGATGTGGGAATATTCTTTTTCCACTTCCCCAGCTGTGGATTTCTGATGTGCACAGCTGTGTCCTCTTTTTCACTGTTTGAACTGCTGTCTCTACAGCACAAGTCCCCTGACTTCTTTTTCCTCCTAAAATCTTTGCTTCAGCTGGCTGTTTCTTATTAAGCTTCCCCCAGAGATATATGTATTTTTAAGATATTAAAATAAAGAAAGAAAACCTGAAAGAGGCCATGTATCTGTGCACAGGCACGTGTATGTGGCAAAGCCTGTCTCAAAAATAGTCTTTCCTTTCCCCCTTTGTTTTTTAATGTTTGCACAGAAGAAAAAAATCTCTTTCCCGTTTCAGAGGCTCATAGCTCTGAACAAATGTTGCCATTACGCTTCGCAAAAGCAGATAAGTGACAGGTGAAAAAAATTAAACTCACTTAGGCAAGGCAGGTTCAGAATATCTGTAATGAACTGAAATTACTTCACTGAGTCCCCCTTTTGGTTCGAAAGCCCAGAAATCATGATCATTTGATCTTTTCCTGCATTTTTTCAACACATTGTAATTAAGCTCCAATTTGTGACGTCTCTCAAGTCAGCTAAATTTTTAACTTATATGTCTGCTAAAAGGATGCAGCCAGTGCTGTACAGTTGGTCAGCGAGACAGATCATTCATACCTTTGCATCATTGGTACTAGTCAGCTGGAAACATAGAAAAAAATCTCAGGAATACACAGCATACTCTGGATTCCTCTCCAGAGGCCAGCACCAATACATCTAGCACAGGATCAAATCTCTGCAATGCTTTTAAGTGGTTCGAGTTCATGCACAAAAGAAGACTTTTCTTTCAGGGCCACTACTGGGACAATTACAGCAGCTCCAAGCAAATATTTCAATCATCCCGATCCACGCCAGCTCCGCAGGAGCTATTTCGAGTCTGTACAGAGAGTGCGACCAGCCAGGTTTCCCAGCACGGTACCGCTATGCCCCAACCAACGGTGCTGAGGATGCAGCGAAGGTCCCTCCACCTTTTCTCCGACTGCCTTCAAAAGCAATCCCAGAGGGGCCAAGAGGTTACTATGCAAAACCTGCAAGACCTTTAAACAGGGGGTGCTGTGTGAAGGCAAAGTATATATTGCTGTCTGAACATCAGCCAGAGGGTAGATCTTGCTCTGATAAAGGAAGAAAAGCAGTTGCTGCTGAGCCTGTATCAGTTCCCCCTCCTGCTCCTTTTTATTGCAAGTCACTGAGAATAAACATGGCGAAGCAGTTTAAAATAGCCTTTAATTATCTCCCAAGCACTTCCATTATGCAATTCAGCCAAGGCACTGTGATTCTGCCCATTTTGCTTTCCCATAGTCTATTACCCATGAGTCCAGAGAGCTTTTCTTTCAGCCTTCCCTCCATCCCCTTCCCTCTTATTTCCTCTAGAATTAAAATTCCCAGAGGACTGTGACTACGCAGGACCTCTGGAAGCTGCGCTCCCAGGAGTTCAAGGCCACACTGCATCCCTTCAAGTCCAACACTGGCGAATTTTAAGCTCTATTAATGGGTCAAGTGACTGATAAGCTCAATTTACCATCCCACCAGACAGGTGCGTACCCTAAGCTAACATCACAGGCAAAGCCATAACTCAACTCCCAGGCTCTGCTTCCACCTGTGAACTGAGATACACTGTCATAGTTGTTCCAGCAGGAAAAGTTTGACACGCAGGGCTAACTTCAATCAAAGTCTCTACACCCTTCATATAAAATATTAAGTATTTCAAACAAACCCATATATTTATGAACTTAATTAGTCTACAGCAGTGTTCCATACCATCAACTTGTAAAAATTTTAAAGTTAACTACACGTGATACATATTTGATGCAAACCATTGTAACTTGATATAACAAGGTTAGTTATAGAGCTATAAAAATGTTATGTGAGGTTTTTACAGCCGATCATTAATATTGTAAAACGTAGTCATGTTTTTATGCTTTGTTGCCTGACAAAAACAACCAGAGTCTGAAGGAGACCCTGAACTTTCTTTAATAGAGGTCTTAAATTGACCCATTCAAAGAAACATCTTCTTAAAGGCCATAAAATACTCCTGAGGTCTACAGTACCCCTTATGAATAGGTTAGTAATCAGCAGAGACCCCAAAGTCAAAATGCACTATCTCCATTGGGTGTGTAGTTGCTACAGTTCAAAAGAAAATGAGAGCTGACATCAGGACCAAAAGAACGATCTTTTGTTTATTTTTTGTAATAAATTTAGAACGGCATTCAACAGTCAGAAATAAAACACACCAAGCTCACTGGGTGGAGGTTTGCACTGGTGTGGAGGATGGATAGGTAGGTACAACACCTACCAAACAGCAGTAGAAAATGTAAACAGACAGGAAAACACCGGAAATTATGACTTTTTAAATGTGTGGACATACTGACAGGCATCAGCATTTGCCCACACAGGAGCCCCCAGGAAAGCAAATCCAAATTAGCTTTTAAAATTGATCCCTTTAATGTATTAACCAGAATTGTGACCAGTTTAAGTTCTGATTAGGAATGGCTGTACTGGAATTCATCTTATTCTCTTTGGAGGTGAATTACACCAAATTTATTCAAAGCTACTCACAGTCATGAACTGGAAAACCCACGTGGGGCTTTACTAGATTTAGTTAATTCACAGGTGTAACTATTTTGGACAAAGCCTGAGCATCTCCATGTAGTGAAGGGCTCATCAGCGTGTCACGCTGCTTCCCATGCTGCCCACTCTGGCCTCTTCCCTTTTGCTGCAGCTTATCTAACTTGCATTTTACTTTTCCTGGAGTATCCGTATGAAACTTATGGAAGCCCCAAGCCTACGATCTGCATTTTTCTGCACTATTAATAACAATGTGCTGGAGCAATGAAAGACCTATTGATGCCCTGATGGATTGTGAGAAAAAGGAAAGTGATTTTTTTAAAGCTGCATTTAAAATCAGCTCATTACACATATTGTTTTATTTTATTTTGCACTGCATGACATCAGCATTCTCTATTTGCTATTCACTGGAGGTTAAAACATCCAAATGGATCCTGCTTCCAGGCCTACGGTCCAAGTTGTGATTTGGTTAAGCAAGATTGGCCAGATTTTCTCCTGGAAAAAATCCACTCAAAATCAGGAAAATTATTCATCCCAACAGATAATTTGGCTTGGAAATTATATTTTCTTTTAAAGTAATTTAGCAGAGGCCTGTGCAAATCCAAGCAAATTTCCACTGACTATGAGAGCTTTAACATAAAATACAAATAAAATCTGTAATTTTCCCAACAGGCTCCACATTTTCATTTGCATCAAACCCCTAAAGATATTTGTTACATGTAACCTAGTTGATAGTTATTTTCCCATTCTTTTCTTTTGCAGGGTTTGGGGTTTTTTTTACCCCTGAAGAAGTCTAAGACTGGAAAATGGACAGAGGCAGGCCTGCTCAAACCACATTTTCCTCATTATTTTATCCTGTCCTGCTTAGAAAGAGGATCCTGGAAATCAGAGAAACACCCATTTAAGGGTGGGGAGCCTGCAGCAAGTGTGTAGCTGGGATGGGTCGGAGAAGGGATGCTTCGGGGACAGCACCGACACAGGCAGACTCATTGGAGGGCATGACCTGGTGCCGGTGTCCAGCGACAGCATATCTGCAGAGCTCTCAGCGGGGAGGATGAGGGGAAGTACAGAATTTAATAACTTGAAAAGTCTTGGTATTAAGCAGGGATAGGAGCAGGGTATTGTGGAATCAAGTCCTGAAGCGGTGTCAGGAAGCTGTTATACTTGGAGAAAATCCTTCCAATCTCTTAAGTCAGAAGATCCTCTGTTTTATTTTACCCCTTGATTTTGAGCTAGTTCAAGGTGTCAGATGGAGGAAATTGTGGGAACTGGATTAAGTACTGTGCTTGGCTTTTCCTCTTAAACCATGAGCATTAGATGGTCAACATACGAATGTTTTCTAGTCAGAGCTATCTGCAGGTTCAAAATGCTGGTAGTTGGTGAGTCTAAACTGTTGATAACAAATGAACATTTACTTTGAACAAAAACCTAAAAAGCCTTTATCTTGAGGAGTTCAGGAATAGAGCCAGAACCACATGGCTTAATAGATTTCGCAAGTCAGCCCCATCAGGGCAGGAGAAGTTATTATACCTGAGTTATCACACTAAGAGATCCTGCTGCAATCTCTACTAGAAAAACACCACCAAACCAGAGGACAATTAATGTATGTTCAGTACTGGGGACCGCAAACACCTACCTCTGTGCATGGTAGACGTAACAGGAGAAGACCAACCTGCAATTAATGTCACAGAAGAGAAAATCTTCTTGCAGTCACCATCCTGTCACTTGTCCCAAGCGGTGAACACGAGCGGACCAAAATCCTCCATGCCTGCTGCCACCATCAGCTGGCATTTGTCACAGAGATCTGAAAACAGAATATCCAAAATGCAGTTGAGTCCCAGAGGACCGCAACCATCAGGACAAGGTTACAAAGTAGGAACAAATCCATGATGCACGGTCAGAAGATGCACTGATAAATGCCAAGACTGGCCATACGTGTGCCATGAGCATCGCATACATGAACACACAAACCTATTGTCATTTAAAAAAAAAGAATCAATAACCTTAAGCTTATACCCTGCTTTATCTGCCTTTACTGTTGGAGGTATGTGATATAAATACAACTGCACAATACAAAAACTGCAACATATATGACAGTGAATGATGATTGGTCATTCCACAAAACATATCCTAATGGCACTAATAAGATCACTTTATATCTTCTCCTGATGCCTACACCAGGCAATAGATTTCTATTTCTCATACAGCTCTGACAGTTCATATTTATGTCCCTGCTGCCTTTTCTTTTTTCCAGCTTTCACGTTTCTTGAGATAAGTGACTTTTGTCACTCTCCTTAGAATGAATTACATGTGGTAAATACAGTCATTGTGCTCTGATTTTGGCTTGGAGAAAGCTTCTTGGCCTGGTTAAAAAAAAAAAAACACCCAACTTTTAAAAGCTTGTACTTTAAGATTTAAGGTGAATATAAACAGCACGCTGGCTCCTAGTCTTGGGCTTTATTGCAGTGCAGACATGGCTGAAATTATCTTTAGAAATGAGATTTCTGTTCCTGAGCTCCTTTAAAAAATGTTACTTCCTTGCCTATGCATGGTATACCTGCTACAGTGATGGAGACATTTTAAATCTGTGTGAAGGGATGGAGCTGTTTGGGAAGCTGAGGCTGGGCTGGTTCACTTTGGGGCCAATCAGGGAAGGAAGAGCAGGGAGCTGTGGGCTCAGGGCATCCCAGAAGTTAAGTCCTAAAAACAGTTTGTGTTTGCAAATGAGACATTTACAAACGATAATGAAAATTTGCGATGTTTATTCGCCTCCCTTTGCAGAGGAGGAGGCTCAGGCATGGGAGGGCTGTCATTTCTGATTACCCAGGAAGGGCCTGCAGAAGCTCCGGCTTCTCTGCACCTGCTCTAACCACCTCGACCGTGCCGCAGACAGTCTAACACAAACAAATAAAAGGATGTATCAGCTTCCTTCATTCTTGGCACTGTACAAAAGGAGCAGCACTGGTTTTCCACAATCCTCCAATTACACCTATGGGAAATACCTTCATAAATCTTCTCAAGCTCAGTCTTTGTTAACTGCTGTCCCTTTAATTTAGCATTTCTGCAGCATTTCGTTTCAATTTTTCATGGTGTGCTTTTCTTTTTAATGCTAATTAACTTCACTGAAGTATAAATCTCCCTAGCTCCAACTTTTTTTTCCTGTTTTCCGAGACACCAGTCTTCCCTTCCCTTGGATGTTCATAAAGCACAAAATCACCTGCATGAAAGTACTTCCAGTATTTCACTGGAAAAAAGTTATTTACCATTGCACCCAAGAGTGACAGTGGTTTCTTATTCTCAAAATGCAGGCATGAAACACCCCTGAGTCTGCCTCCGCCACAGCAGAACATATGCCACTTTTAATCAAACTAACTGCTTCTCTGTTTATTAATCTAAACTCCCAAACCAATCTAGGGATGAGAGGGAGGAAAATATAAAAAATGAAACAAAATCTTGACAACAAGTCTACTATCTCATCTAATAAAATTGCAGTAAGCTGCCCAATCAAAAGCCTCTGGAAAAAAGCAATCACTCAGGATTCAGCGGGGAAGATGACCTTTGCCTACTGCCTCCTAAAGATAACTGGTGATACTAGCTCTATGGCTCTCTGAAGATGGAGGTGGCTTCTTTTAGACTTTGCTTCATGCTGTTATTTCTACCTCTTTGGCTCACAAAGCTGCTTTCAGCAGCTTCTTTTAAAGCTGCTTCTTAATTCTACTTGCAGCTGAAGGTAGCTGGGTTTTCAGAGAGACAAAACCAGTGGTTTGAGGAGCCCTGGGAGGGGCAGCACAGAGCACGTGGGAGAAACCTGCTGAAAACAAGCCACATTCCTTTTTCCAATATTACGAGCAGTTGCAGAGTCTTCACTGCAATTCATGTGCCTGTATTAAAGATGTGGGCTTGAGTTTGCAAAGTATCTGCAATTTGTGTGGTTTCAACAAATTCCCTTATGTCCTTTCCAGGCTTCAACTGGGACCACATTCTCCACACGCAGGGTGGAAAACGTGGTGGGACTTTACAATGTCCTAAAATTGTGATTGATCTTCCCTCTCATTGTCCGTTAGGTTCCTGCAATGATTCAGGATGTTACAGGCTGAGGCATTAACAGCTGTAAGTGTTCATTAAAAGCACTGGGCCCCATGCTGGAACCAACATAAGGGAACAGCGTGTAGCACCACATCAACACCTATTTAGTTTTACAGTCCTACCAGACCTACCCAGTACAATGGTGTATCTCAGCAGAATGAACTGAAATGTCTCATTGAGTTAATGCTTATCTCTGTGCTCTGAGCTCACCTTTCAGGAAAGCACCATTCAACCAACAGAGCCGGGCTGCTCTGCATGCAAACGTGCTCTGTTATTCAACATGTCACTTTAAAGAGGTTGCACACAGCTGGTTGCATGTAGGCAGCTGCCAGCAAAGCTTCGCTGTTGAAGAGAAGGATTTGCAGTGGCTCAAGAATTGGGGGCAGGAGAATAAAGTGCCCTGGGCATCCCTTGCAAGTCATGGGGAGCTCTTCCAGCCCCCAGACAGCGAGGTATTGAAGTGATCAGCAGAGACATCCCTGCGTTTTGCAGTTTGTGAGCAGTAAGAGATTTCAATGATTAACAAGGACATTGGAGCTGTTCATAGGCTGAACTCACACCCTCGGACAGTGAGAAATTATCGTGATTAGCTAGTCAGAATGATTAAAATTTCACAGGGCGAACTGAGATCCATGGACAGGGAGATGTAATGATTAAGTGGGTCATGTCCACCACCTCGTCAGGGGGAGGCTCAGATTCATGGGCAGCAAGATGGTTATTAACATGGCGACATCAATAGTTATTAACCTGGCTGCATCAGCGTTGTTCACAGAATGAACTTCGCTTCACGGGGAGAGACAGGGAGAAAACGATTAACAAAAGAACTTAGCAGTGCTCTCAGGGTGAATTAAGATGTATGGACAGAAGCAAGATTAATGCAAATACATCAGCGTTGACCACAATGTGACCAGACTCACAGGCAGAAGACTCAGATTAACACGGTCTTGTCATGTCAACTTGCTAGATGGCTCCTCGTTAGGAGGGCTTGGGCAGTGACTGTGCCTCCAGAATTCAAGGTTAAATGTTACCCGACTTGGCAACCGGTGAAATCAAGCCAAAAGGGGAAGCAATTATCTAGTCTAGACAGACCCTCACATCTGTACAAATGTTTTGATGTCTGTTGGCCGGTGCCAAATACATCAATTAGTTTGCGGAGAACCAACATTAGAAACCATGTCAACTGGTCTCCAATGCAAGGAAGGGCTTACGGGTTTTCACAAAGGGTTAAGGAAACTCAAGATTCAAGACAACTTTCAGTACTTTGCAAACTTCCTATGTTAGCATAGAGGCAACACGTAAGAGCCACATATAAATAGCCTTTACACTCCCACATGATAGAGCATGGCATGAGACGTCCAGTAGCTACAGAGGCAGCGGCAGGCACACAAAATCCACATTCAGCTACTGATAAAACCGATTAAACCGATAACCTTACAGACTAAAGCTCTGTTTTCACAGGATAGATACGGGAACATAATTTATTATCACCTAGCTGGGTTCTGTGGCTTAGAGACCCTGGCACAGCTGGGATTTTGGGGGATGACTGGGGGAAACAGTCACTCTCTCTGCGACTGCAATACTTCCCTGTCAGGGGGGACCCTGCGTCTGGGCCCCAGTTTCTGAAAAGCTGGGCTCCATTTCAGACCAGTCAATACCAATATGTCACAACAGTCCGGTCTATGTGACACTTCTCTGAGCCCTTTGGCATACTTAAGAAATTTGGAGATGCATTTTAAATGCACTGGTAGTGTCAGAAACAGCAAGGCAGAGAGCTAGAGCTGCTACTAAATACTCAGAAAGAGATTTTCCTGGACAAAGACTTTTGGCCACTTTTGGCTAGTCAAACTCCTATTTCGGTATTTCAGCCAATTGTATACCGAATTGTTTCCTAAGGCCTGCAAATGGCCTGCCTGCCCTTAGTTAAGAATAGAGGGCAACGATCTCAGAGGTGGAAAACTATTACACGCTCCTATTTTGAGACCAGAAGGAAAGCTAAGAAAACAAAGTCAGCAGGGGATTGAAGCGTCAGGAAAAGCTGTCTCCTATGGGGTGGGTACAATGCAATTCTGTGTACAAACAGCTAGCTAATTATTTCTTACTTCATATCAGCTAAGGCTGACCTGATTAAAATCATAAATCAGCCAATGCCTCTGTTTTTATGCTGCAAGAATCCATGTCTGTGTTTGCATATTAATTAAGATATGCTAAGTAATCAAAAATGTTTGCTAGGAAAAAGAAAATAGATTGTAACCTGACAGAAGCAAACACAGGAGCGTGGTACACCAACTTTTCAAAAAACTTCCTGTTTATTCTTTGAAATTATAAGCAGTTTCCAACCACCTGTGATTTCCTTCCATCAGGTTTTAAGGGAAAATGTCTCTGTCATTTGTATCCCACGACTTGTTTCCACTTGGTGGGAAAATAGCATGAAAGCTGCTGTCAGGCTAGAAAGCTGCATAACTTTATAAGCTCCAGCATATTTTTTGGCTGTTCTTCCCCATGTGCTATGCAATATCAGATTAATGTCACTGTTCAGCAAAGCTTGGAGTATTGATGTTGAACCATTAAAGCTATTTCATCAATACCAGGTTTGGAGAGAGGTCATTTATGGTCATTAAAATAGAAGAGCATTTATTCTGGACATCAGAGAAATCCCCATGGGTCCTAGAGATCATGCTGCAATCCCCATAATGCCATTAATATAATGGCCTCTTTCTTCTTTATTAGAATTTTACGGCTAAGTAGGATGTAAGGAAAACTATCAAGTCAGTGGAGTCCAGCACCCTACAGTTGCTCTTGTCACAGAGTCCATATGCTGTTCTCTGTTGGTTTTCCTGTGTGAGAAATAACGTTCATTAACCGATATTGCTGAGCCTTTTCTCTTAGCAGCTACAGGATGCTACGGGGCTAATATCTCCTGCAGGATGCTAAAATACCCTGCCCCAGTTACAGTGTATAACGCAGCTGTAAACGCCCTACTTTATTTTATCCTCACGTTATGCTAATTCAACAAGGAGCACTTCAGGTTTGGGGCGATTTTCCCCATATTGTTCTGAGTCAGAGCTCAGAGGGCTGAAGCCGGGATGACGTCTCCATCGGAGCAGTGCCTGCAGCCCTGTCGCAAGGCGTGAAAATGTTTCTCATCAGGAATTGAGAAGCATCTTTTGCCAGCCCAAAGGGATGGAGTCAAAGAGCTGCTGCCACCCACACCCTAAACATGGACGTTTTGGTCTCCCACTTTTTTTGCCCCATTTTTACATCAACCCAGATACATCGCTAGGCCTGAAACCTCTTGGCCTCTTTCTCTTCTCTGCCTCCCATAGCAACAGGTGAAATCACAGTGTCAACTAAACCATCCAAAACTGCCAGTCAACTCGGTTATGCTCCAGGGCCCATTCACCATGATATACCCAAAAGAGTTTTATGCAAAATATTATGCTAATTTAGGCAGGAGGTATATATGCTGCATCTGTCTGTCTGCAAGCAAGCAAAAGGAGTTGCTACATTTGGATGATGCTGCTGCAAAAGCAACACCACAAAGACAGATGGGTTGAGCCGGCAGCCAGTATCTAATCCCAAAAAGTGACGATTTCCCAACTAAAAGACAAGCGCCCACCCTCTCGATGGAATAACCTGCCAAGACTCGGCCGGCTGTCCTCACAGCACACAGTCGCTGTGATAACACTGTCCTGCAGGGCAATTTTGGACTGACTAATGACATTGCCTTTGCACAGGGTGAGGCTCTTTGTTTAGCCATGGGCTTGATTCTGCCAGGAGATTTCACATAGAAAAAGGCCCATGAAGATCAAAAGGAAAAAATTTCAGGTTTGGAATACAGCCATTTCACTTATTACACAATGCCCAGCTCCCTGGTACAACATTGCAATCAGTTTCTCATAAGACAAGTCCAAACCAAAGGACTTCACCAAAGGAAATACCATTGCCTGTTACGTACAGACATAAAATTAGCACCTTGAAGAGAGATTTACCCATAAAATAAAAAGCTTAAATCTTATAAATTCCTTAACGCTTTTCCCCCTAGCATGGGTCCTTAAATTGCCCTGCAGAGAGCACTATTTCTGTTCTTCAATTCCTGCCTTTAAAAGTTTCACTAAGGCAAGCAGGGAACAGACCCGTTCCAAACAACCCAATAAAAATGGCAGATAAAATATCAGACACACTCCTGTAGCAAGTTAAGAAACCTGCAGTCTGCTCAAGGACATTTTGTGCACAGGGAAAAAAAAAGATAGAGAAAGAAAAAGAGACAGGCTAAACTCATTAGTTAATTATTCGCTGTGAATTATTTACTCAGATACAGTTAATTAAGAAACACTTTTAACATGAATATTTTTCTACCTCTTACCCCTGAAAATCTTCCCAAAGGCACAATTCTGAGGTGGGTGCTGGAGGACCTGAGCCCCACGGCTGGTGCTTCTGTCTGGCCACATGTGAGCTGGCTCTGGGATAAAAACTGAATAACTACAATAGCGTAGCAATGGGGCTGAGCTAAGGTGGTTAGACTCCCAAATGCAGGTGCAAACCTGGATACAGTCCTGCCCAGGTGAGTCTTGCCATGGTCAAGGTTAGAGCTGGCTTATACCCGAGCAGGTCAGACCTTAGGCAGGGAGATACAGTTACATCTAAATCTGCTCGGTTAAAGGTACCCGAAGTTTCTTAGAAGAGGAAAAGCCTTGTTATACCTGGTGCATAAGACCTTGGGCAGCTATTCCTTGCCTAGAGCCGTGAGTTGCTCTTGCAGTACAAATTAACTGCAGCCGCAGCAGCCGACAGCCTAGGCTAAAGGCAATTGTACCAATTTTTTGCATGCTTTAACAAGAAGCGTCTAGTTACTCCATACCCGTGGTTTATATCACTTTCCGTAGTCTACTCTTTGAAAACATTTTGCATTGCCTCTTGCTTAATTTTAAGAGACTATCTGACCTCAGCATCTTTTCTCACTGGGAAGACAAAGCAAGAAAAGCTTGTGAGGAAGGATAATTCTGCCTGTGAAAAGATCAGAGCTTTCTGGGGTGCTTTTCACATACTGAGAGATGGAAAACACCCTTGTGCCCTGGTACGCATGCAAGCATTGCAGCAGCACAGGGTCTGTGCTCACAGGCATTAATCCAGCTGTGCACATAGCCAGGGGAATGCACCCACACAGACATGTGAGAGCAAGACCTCTTCTGGGTCCTAATTTTGCTCTCTTTGCCTACACTTTCACTGTGCAGTAATTTAACTTCCTGGTGGGAATTATATTTACAGAATGCGATAAGATGGCATCATTTCTAAATTATGGATTGTTGCTTCTGCCAAGTTTTCTCCTCCTTATGCTTTTCTACCATGTGTTTCTTATACAGTGATTGTACTGTATCACTTAGAGAGCAACATTGTAAGGTTCCTTTCAAAGCTTCCCCACAAAAAGGAAAATACATTATTTTATTAAATTATCTTGAAAATATTTTTCTAAGTTGAGCATGTCTCATGGCTGCAGTATGGATCCCCTTGATCTCCATCTTTCCACGTAGATAACATACACCATGGACTTCACACACATGAAAAAGAGCAGAGCTCTTAAACCTTTGGAGCAAAATCCAAAAGCCTCCATCCCTCTACTAGAAAGAGAACAGCAGCTTATTCTGATCTGGCTAGGGAGTGGATGCCTTTGGTCTTGTTCAGAAGCCAGAAGCCCACTGCAACTGTTGTGGATGATAAGCTATGTGGCCCGTATTTTACATCTGGTGAGAATAGGTGAACATCGTAGTCCCTTCTGGAAAGAAAAAAAAAAATCTATTTAAGGATGAAAAGTTGCTTTTTTTTTTTTTTTGGTAACATTTTGCATTTTGGTTTTACCAGCCATTGAAGAAGGTTGTATAGTCAGTATCTGAACTAACTTTAAGACACCCAAAAAACAACTTTCCTTGAACATTTCCCCTTGTTGGCCATCCAGTATGTCACTTTGGTACATCTGCTTGTGCCTGTCAGCAGCAAATAATCTTGGTTGGCAGATTAACTGAATAATGTACATTGCAATCAATTTTTCATAATTCCTCATTTATGCTGTAATTTATATAAATGTTGTATGACTCCCTGGGGCTTCCAGCATGGATTTTGGATTGTAATGGTCACAACAGTACAAACTAGCAATGCCAAAAATTATTATGGATTTCACAATCTGATTTTGGCGACTGTTTTAGATAAATATTTACTTCATAGAATCACAGAATATCAAGTTGGAAGGGACCTCAAGGATCATCTGGTCCAAGCTTTCTTCGCAAAATCATGGTCTAGACAAGATGGCTCAGCACCATGTCCAGCCGAATCTTAAAAGTGTCCAATGTTGGGGAATCCACCACTTCCCTGGGGAGATTTTTCCAACAGCTGATTGTTCTCATTGTGAAAAATTTTCCTTTTGTGTCCAATCGGAATCTCCCCAGGAGTAACTTGTACCCATTGCCCCTCATCTTTTCCATGTGACTCCTTGTAAAAAGGGAGTCTCCATCTTCATCGTAGCCACCCTTTAAATACTGGAACATGGTGATAAGGTCTCCCCTAAGCCGCCTTTTCTCAAGGCTGAACAAGCCCAGTTCTCTCAGCCTTTCCTCATATGGCAGGCTTCCCAGTCCTTCGATCATCTTTGTGGCCCTTCTCTGGACCCTCTCCAGCCTGTCCACATCTCTTTTGTATAATGGGGACCAAAACTGAACACAGTATTCCAGGTGTGGAGTGGGATAATGACTTCTTTATCTCTGCTGGTGATGCCCTTGTTGATGCAACCCAGCATCCTGTTGGCTTTCTTTGCCACAGCAGCACACTGTTTGCTCATATTGAGCTTGTTGTCCACCAGGACCACCTCCAGGTCCCTTTCCACAGAGCTGCTCCCCAGCCGGGTAGATCCCAGCCCGTGCTGCACTCCTGAATTACGTTTTCCCAGGTGCAAGACCTTACACTTGTCCTTGTTGAACTTCATAAGGTTCTTGTTAGCCCACTCTTCTAGCCTATTCAGGTCGTCCTACAGGGTGGCTCTCCCTTCCTAAGTGTCCGCTTCCCCACTCAGTTTGGTATCACCAGCGAACTTCATCAGGGTACACTTGATCCCATCATCCAGGTCACTTATGAAGATGTTAAACAATGTTGGGCCCAATATCGATCCCTGGGGTACCCCGCTTGTGACAGGTTGCCAGTTTGAAAAGGAGCTATTTACCACCACCCTCTGGGTGCAGCCTGTCAGCCAGTTCCCCACCCACCGCACAGACCACTTCTCTAGACTGTAATGCACCAGTTTCTCTAGGAGGAAGCTGTGGGAAAGAGTATCGAAAGCCTTGGAGAAATCCAGGTAGACAATGTCCACTGGCTACCTTCCTGGATGTCATTTCATTAACAAAGCTTGAGCACAGAAACATTTACAGAAAACAAACACAAAAGAATGACAATGACAGCTGAATCAAAATTGACCACTGATTTCAAACAAACGTGAAACGATGTTTTCTAATCTTAGAGCTTATGCTGCTCTAATATGGAGTTGTGGCTCTTCGTAGCTGTGTCACACAGCTTAATACAGGGTCAAGCTGGTAGTCTAAGTCCTAGCATAATTTGTATTCATACATAATCTTTGCAAAATGTTTGCTTTTCTCATGTTTTTTAAAAGACAAGAGGTCTGAAGAATTACTTGTGTCTGGTAAAAATAGTTTGTCTCAGTGGGGACGATGTTAATCGTTAGATAGCATAATGCCTTTCATAACTTTCAAATTAAATATTAAGCATTTTAACAACATTTTGGCTATTCTGTCACAACCACCCTACTGTAGGTCATAGTAGGGCATCTATCTTCAAATATTGCATGCTGTTTATTGCTGATCATCCCCTAAAAGACTGATTACTGCATTAAACTTGAACATAAAACTACTGGTATTGCTTTACAATCTACACAGCTGGAGAAATTAATCTATTCCGGTTTATGATGAAGGGAAACTAAAAGCTACAGCAGAGCCATAAAGAGACTTTGTGGCGGACAATGCAGAAAGCCAGTATTTTTCTGCTTTGCATTTGCTTCCACCTAAATGTGCTAGTGCTAAACCTGTGCACTGTTCTGTCTTTTGTCCCAAGGTTCCCTTCATGGCACGTACAATAAGCAGGAAAGCTAAGCTGTCTTAATAGGTGGCACTGCGTAGAAGGTGCTAAACAGCTTCTTTTAGTTGTTTGCTATTCCCTTGCAGCTCCTATTTTGTCCTTATCATTATACTATTCAAGCATCAAATAACACACACAAAAGAATAGAAGTTTGATCGCATACAGTTACTGCACACGGTCACAGTGGTAAACAGCCCAATGCAAAGATGAATAAACTTCTTGTGAAGCTGCTCATGCTAAGGTTTATGATTTATCATTGGAACAACTGTTAAATGATTTCCTTTTCCTGCAGGATCCCATTTGAGAAATGAAATCCCAATGCAGAGACAGTCCATACAGTATGTTTCAGTCTGATGCAACTGTCAGCCAGAACTTGCAAAGTGATGGGCCATATCTGATACGCAGCTTTCTTCTACTTAAAATCTCCCTTATTTCAGGAAGACACCTAAATATTCATATGCTTACATACTACTTGTTTCTTTTGTTGGCAATATATTACTGATTTGCATCTACTGCATTTTTTTTACATGGTCACTGCACTAATGGTACTTACTCATTCCTTCAAATTAGTGACAACTACTATACTGGACTCAAAATCTATTCTGGTCTAAGCTCTGGCACCAAAGTATAAGCAACTCATCCTTTCTCCATACTTTCTGCATATTTGTACCTGAGATGATCTATGAACACTATATATTAACCAACGGCCACTCCTGATGGCCTTTAAAACCATCCTGAACTTAAGCAGCAGTCTGTGTCAGTAAGCATTATGCACATCATAGACTTCACTTTTGGAGCAAAAGAAAAATAAAGTATTCCTTACTAACTTCATGCCTGTATTCCAAGACTGTGACACAAGAAAGCATAAATCTACCAGAGCCACAGGAGATCTTGCTCAAGTTTCTTTTATTTAGATTTACTAAAGATAACATTAAGTAGGCAAATTACTTTGATTCCCCTAAGAAATTATAATAAATAGTGTATTAGGAATAAAAACACTAATCATCAAAATTTTCTAGGACTTTTTTGTGGGAATAAATAGCTGGCTTATCACCTTAAAAATAAATGCACAAACTGTTAAACATCTGAAGTTTCTGTGGCATGAGATCTAATAGTAAAGAAGAATGAAAAATTATCTCTCTCTGCTGGCTACGCACTAGACACAAATCTAAGAAATGGTGCTTATGTCTTCAAAGAGTGTTGAAGATTGTATTTTATTTCACTCATATTCTTACAGAATGCTCAAATGCGTACAGAAACAGAAAGTAAGTATTGTCCAGTGCAAAAAGGCAATGTGTAAATTTTCTTTGCATCATACTATGTTGCAGAACCTCAGTCCTGAACACCATCAGTCCTTTCTATTTCAATCCCATACCACCGTGCTTTTTTAAGAACACACCTTTGTTCTGCCTGGAACAAATGGGTGTAATTGGAACCTGGCTTCCTGCTTTCCTCATGCCTGACTGCAATGTTTGGGGGCTGCCTGGTGCTCAGGGGTGGTCGCTGGAGAGAGAGAGAGAGAGATGACCTATGAGCTGGACCCGAGCTGGCTTTGCATCCAGCATTTGCAATGAGAAGACTCTGGTGGAAAAGGTTCTTGAAGGACACTTCATGAAGAACACTTCAGAAACTTGTCCGCATCCCTTTCTCCTCCCAGGCAAACTACCGCCTACAGCCCAACAGCTTGGGCAAACTCACGGTACCTTTTCCATCAGCCGTGGAGGCAGACTTCAAGAGCTGGAGGTGCTTACGGCCAGTTGGCAATTAATTTGAAACAGATCCTGTAAATCTGTTGTTTTAAAGTTTGGTAGCTAATTTGCATCCAGAGGCTATAATATCCCTGATCACAGTATTGTGACAGTTTCCTCTTAAAATCCCTGAAGCTTTAATTGAAAATAATCAGCAGTGGAAGTTGTTCTAACAGTCCACATTCACTGACGTAAACAAACACAAGACTTGAAAGCTGTGAACGTTTCTGTTTGCATCTGCGGCTCTTTCACCAAAAGGCATGTTGTTGATTTCATTTATTCCAAACACAGCATAAATGAATGCTTAATTTGGAAGCCTGTAAATAATGAGCATGCTCAATTACAGCAACAGCATCTAGAAGCAGGCTTGAAATGATGTTCCTGAGTCACTAATGCTATTAAGAATTTCTATACGCTAAGCCCCAGAGGTACACACTCAGAAGGTCACGGGGAAGTGTGTTCCACCCACTTTGGGACAGCCCCCACTGTAGTTCAGGCACTAATAGCTCTCAACAGTACAAAGCCTCTTTATGAATTATCCTCATTACTACAATAATCCCTCATTGGTTCCCAGCAATGGTGTTAAACACAAGGTGAATTTAGTGCACCAGGAAGTGGCAAAGGAAGAATGATGCCTTTATCAATTTTCTTGTTATTCCTGCCAGAACATGGTAAAGATCTGGGGAGTATTTGGCTAATTTAAAACATTTTGCATAATCAATAACAGTGAGAGATGCACAGCTTGCTACCAGTGTCCTGAGTGACAGGCACCTGAAACACACTCCTTTCCTGATGTCTTTCTCAGGAAGAAACAAGTGGTTCTGGCAAACTGTCTGAGACAGGCAGGCACGTAGCTGAGATGAGATTCATGTCCTTTTTTCTTTGCAATCTCTCTGGACCCGTGGGATGACAGAATGTCACATACAGAAACCAAGAAGCCTTGATGTACAGGGCAGGACCAATGTGTACCTCTCAGCTCACGGTCTCTCTGATTTCTACCAGATTCACCTTTCCTCATTGCAAAATTGCACAATTAGATACAACTCCTCAGCAGAGATGAACGTACCACCAGCCCATTTTCCTACACTCTGGTACCTACCAAAATGCTTGGAAGTTAACCTCGTGCTACTGATCTTAATGACTGATCACTTCTTCACCCAAGCCAGTGGCTGACATCCCGCTCACCAAAAGGAGACTGGCACAGGAGAGAGGGATGGGACATACTCCCAGCGAGCTGCAAAAGCACCATCTCCAAATCTGACTGCAGTTGGGCAAGTAAGTTCTCAAAAAGTACTTTTTGGTTATTCAGCCTTGTTGAAGAGGGGACAGGCACAGGGAACGGGACCACAGCAGAGCTCAGCACGACTCTCCTATCATAGCACACACATCAGAGGGCATTTCTTGAAAGATGCATATTCTTCCATCACTGATAATTGCTTGGCGCTCTGAGAGGCTTCTGCTGAGAAGCTTCGGGGATTTTAAGAGGAAACTGTCACAAAGCTGTGAACAGGGGTATTTATCTGCGCACCCCGAGATAAGAGATGGAGGACACAGAGATCCAGTGCTCTAACAGGTCCTTTCTCCTGCAGGTATAATTTCTACAACACCATGTACAGTTTCCAAATTTAATCTACAAACACACTTCCATTTAACAGGCCAGCAGTGTTTTTTCCCTCCTCTTGCCACAAGCCTAGCCTTAGGCCAGCTACTGCAGACAGGGCAGCTGTCACGTTTCAGCCAGGTCTCTGGCTATCTTTGCTTCCAAGAGATTGGCAATAGCATGGGGGAGACACTGTCAAGATTGTCCCCTTTTCTTCCCCCTGCCCTCACTCCCAAAAGCAGGTCAGCCAGCTTTGCTGCCAAAGACTTAATTGTACTTTCTCAGGACTGCATGCATTTCAGGCCCCCCTGGTATCTCCATTCCTTGCCACACTGATTAATACTAAACACAAAACCTTCGCTTCTTAGCTGCCTTTCCCTCATCCCTTGACCTCTCTCCATTTTCCCCTCTTGTAATGAGGCAGTAAGCAGATATTCACTTGCATTCCTGATTTTTAAATTCTGCAACCTACTTTTTAACACAGAGATCATCAGCAGCTTAGAATTATTTTAGGAAGAACATAAAAATGCTTTCTTTTTCTTCTCTGGACAGACACAACCACCTCCTGCTGCTCAGAACTCACCCACTGCCCAGACACCCACAGCACAGCAGATGCTAGACGGCACCCAGGCCTTGAACAAAAGACACCAAGTTTCTTTAAGGAGATAAAACTCATGACTTTCCCTTGACATTTGAAGACCACCATGGGGACATGCCAGAGCAGAGGAGAAAGCTACAAAGTGCAGCAGGTCTGTGATGTGCCTTAGCATACATAAATAAATAAATATATAAATAAAAATATCTACAAGGGATTTCCTCTCCCAGCCTGGTACAGCTTACATATCCTTTCATGAGCTGAAGGGCAGAAATGAAAATCCTTCTTCTCTCCGATACCTTATCGCTTTTGTCTGAGCACCTTTGCATTTCAAGACGTAGCGGGAGAAGACAGGCAAAAGTCAAATTTGTTATCTGGGGGAAATAGGAAGGCAGACAGAGAAATAAAAGGGAGGAGATGTAAGACCAAGGAGTTGGATGAGACCCTTCTTCTCCCAGGATTGCCTGAGGGTGGGCAGGCAGCGGGGAGGAAGCATGGGGAGCATGACTCCAAAAGTCAAAGGGAATGACTGGGAATGAATGACGACCCTGCAGAACTGAAGTAATCACAGTAGACAGGGCTGTCATATTTTATCTGTGCAGAGACTTAGTTTTGGAGGATCTCTTGCCAGTTATGTTTTTAAAGGCATTCCAAAACAGCACTACACTGACCTTGGAGCTCACTTACATGGAACTCTCTCAAAGCACCTCTAGAGAAAACCAAAACCTCATTTTTTTGTAGCTTTGTGATATTGCCATATCAGAAAGGCAAGTCTGGGGTAATACTTAATGGTAACAGGTTTTCAAGCAGTCTTCCAATTAAAATTTAATGGGACATTTATAGTCTCTAACATCAAATTAAGGAAATGGCTCCAAATGTAAATCCTGGATGGTAAAAATTCCTCAACATTTACGTCTCTGGATCTGCTAGCCAGAATGTAGTGAAAATATTTTTAATCATCTGTACAGGTTGCTGCTTATCTAAGAAACAACGAATAATTTTAAAAATTCAAGGGCATTTATAACAGAAATTTACAGAGCTGTAACAGACAATTTCTTCATGTTTAAGGAAGAAGGTAAACTGTTTAGTTCCACGAGATTTCCAAATTCCTTAGACTGAGTTCTGACACCAGACCTCCTTTCTGTAGCAAGGATCAATGACTGAACCCAAAAGTTATAGTCTGCGGACAAGGAAGCTCAAAAGAGATTTGGGAAATTCCTACACAGTCCCAGTAACCTGATAGTCCACCTGAGAAGGGTTTTTGCAATCCTCGGGGGGTGCAGAAAAAGCCATGCACATACGCTTAATGTAAAAGCCTAAGGGTAACAAGGTGTTCCTCTGTGCGTATCCAGGATACACAAATAAATGAGACAAAAGATGAATATGGATCTTGGAAATATCATAGAATCATAGAGTCATAGAATCATTAAGGTTGGAAAAGACTTCTAAGATCATCAAGTCCAACCATCAACACCACCATGACTCCTA
>WAAD01032769.1:35833-181825 GCA_013389945.1 Fregata magnificens | reverse complement strand
ATATAACTCTGTATCTTGGAAACAATTGCAAACAGTACTGAAAGAGATACTCCCCATGACTAATGAGCCACTATCTAATCAGTGCATCCTGCTGGGCACCACACCAGCAGGAACTGCTAAAGGCGGACCTCTAAAGGCAAGAGGAGAGGCCTTCCAAATTAATTTCACAGAGAAGCTAAAGAAGGAAGACCCAGGAGGTCCCTTGGCAAGAGTCGAGATTCACAGTCAAGATTTGCACCAGTGCAGCAGGGTAAAAGAGGTGAAATCCAGCAGAACACATTTAACTTTCATTCGCACAAATAATGCTAGAGATGGGCTCTGGAGGGAGCACAAAGCAATGTCATGCCCCAAGCCAATCCTCTAAGCATACTCCCTATGCATTAGCATTCATTCAGCCACACATCTGCCAGGTGCTTACCGAGCTATAGGAAGTCAAGCCCTATACCATCACCTTTCAGACCAATGTCTGTACTGGGGCTGTCTGAAAAACATAACACGGCGTAACCAGAAGAGTTAACTGTATCTCTGAGACACACAGAAAAGAATAACTCTCTCTGCCTCAGCTGCTCTCTCACACGGTTGTCCCTTCCAATCCAGAAAGGCAGATTTCTTCGGCTGAGAGCACTTGACAGAGTTGCCAGCCACACCAACCATGCAGACTACTAGTTTGGTGACATATTCTTGCCATCACCTGCAGAAATACCCTGTTTCGCCGGCAGCAGCTGCAGGATTTGACTGTAACTGACAGTAGACTGTAACATCTGATGGACTTGTGCAGAGTGTCTGAACGCCTAAGGACTTCTGTCATGTGTCAGTGCCGCTTATGTTAAGAGATCCATTAGGACTGCAATGATCTAAAGAAAGGTCAGCTGTCACAACTAATGCCAGAAGTGTCACCTTTGCTTAAAACGATTTTGCACCAAACTCCCTGGCTAACTAGATGGCGCTGATGGCCTTGTCTTAAAGCCAAAGGCATGTCACATTAGGCTGGCACACACATACGATGTCATTCGCTGTAGCAACTTGAGTGCTAAGCCTTTTTCGGATGGGTCTTATCAAAGTCCGATGACAGTGTCATCATCCCTGACACTTCTTCTGGGAAGTGCTTGGGCTTCTTTGGTCTTGCACCAGAACTGGGTGTGTTACCAGAGAGCTCTGCAGCTGAGCCAGCAAAGCACCACAAGAGGGATTTTCTGAGTTTCTAGATAGAAAGCAAGAAATCCTACTTCTCTGGCTCCCACTGCTGAGTCTCCCATAAGAAACAATAGCTTTGCCCACACTGAGGACAGAAGAAGAAGATACAATAAGCACAGCAAATTAAATCAGAAATAACTGCAAAAAAGTTAGCTAAGTTACAGCACAGAAAACAGGATTAGAGGCAAGGCAGAATCACCACGGTGGAATTACTGTTCTGGTGGATGGACTTGCATGTGTAAGGTAATCCAATTCAGTCTGAATCTTGCTTCCCCGGGACTACGACTCCAGTGAAAACTGTTCTGAGGTTTTGAAAGCGCTAATGCAGAATTGATTCGTTCTCAGCTGGTGGAGCCAAGGTGTTAATGACAAAACAGAGCTACCGTGTTAAACTTGCGGGGTCAAATTCCAGCTTGACTGCTGTCCATGCAAAAACTGCAACTGACCTCAGTAAGGCAGCTATGACTCAATCATTATTATCGTATATTATGCATGTTATAAAAGCATTCATATTTCATAGTGACCATGCAACTATCTGCTATTCTAAAATCATGGTATTTTTGAATACCTGACATGCACGAAAGTAATTAGGTCCAGGAAAGCTGAAGTTATTGTTTGTGCCTATTTACTGCTTTGTTTGGATTATTTAGGCAGTAACACTTATATAATAGCTAACGTCACTCATCCATTTGAGTAACAGCGAAATGAAGACTTAAATAAGCTGTTTTAAACTCCAATAGTGGATTGTTAAGTAGCCGAGGAATGCTGACATATCACTTTTATATTTGCAGTCTTTTGAACTAATTCTGTAAATTATAAAAATAAATTTAAGACCTGGGAGCCTTGTCAGAAGGCACTGTGTCTGTATCGAACTGTGCTGTTTTGTAATAGGGACTGAATATGGTTTAATCCTGTCAAAGCAGGTTTTATTACGGTGCGCTCCAGACAAGTGACCTTCACGCACTTGAAAGAGAGATGGCATTAACTGTGATCATCACCCAATTGCTGGCTGAACGACACCAGAACTCAGATTTTCTTTGCAGGAGTATTGAAGTGGGAAGCCAACCTGTGGTTTATCAGTGATGGCACGTGGCAAAAGTTAAAAAAAAAAAAAATATATTTTTGTTATTCTCTGGCACAAAGAAGATCCTGCGTTTTGCCAAAGCCGAAGGGCTGGTTGGAACAAGGGTGCAGAAACAGAAGTTAAAGGATGGAGCACAAGAATAGGACACTAGTTATTTTGCAGATATCTTGATAACTCCATGCTGATTTTCAGGACTGTTCCGCAAGCCTCTTTAGCCCTGGTTTTCTTCTTTTGCTATCCACGATGAAGGTAAATTACAGTTCAGGGTGACTACATCTAGTAGGAAACATATGTAAGTAATGAGGAGTTTGGGCCTTAAACCCTGATTTGGTGGCTTTGAGACTCTCAAATCTGTAGTCTCTTGTCCCTGGACACCAGAGAAGAGGTCTGAGTCTTGGTGCACACCAAGAAAGAAAGTGAATGTCCACGTCTTCGCCAGAAGCAATGGGCTCAGGTGCAGGAAAAGAAACTCCAAACAATTTTATCCCTAAGTAAATAACTATTTTGGCCAGAAATTTTGTACCTTGTGCATTTAGACAATAAGTTCTAGCAAAGCTGGACAGCCCAGTAAAACCAGATTGCTTGTTTCTGCTAAGCTTAGGGACAGAAGTTTCACTGGTTTGAGAGGGAGCATAAGTCTGTCAAAGTGAATGTAAAAAAATCTCTCAAACCTAAAGAAAATAAACAAACAGGTGAAAAGTTTTATGGTTCTAAATTTTTGGCTGTTTTCCTACCACCAGGGGGGAAAGTTAAAAAAAAATATGTATATATATCTACACTTTTATGTAGTCACTTTTATTCACCACTAAACTCATTCAATATCACCTCTTCCACACATACAGCTCTTCTCTATCAAAAAAATTATAGTGCAGTTACTCAGAAGTGGTGGTATTTGATGATTTTTGCTACTGAAAATATGTATTTCATGAAACAGCCCAAAAAGTATTCTGTGAAAGTCGGCGATTCTTATTGAATCCTGTGATGCTTTTTCAAAAGGCAAATTTCAGTGGCAGAAATCAATGTTTCTGAAGGTGGATCATTAAGGACTAGAAAATGAACACTTCTATATTCACAAATGATCTGGGAAAAGAGATGAATAGTGAAAAGACAAAGTTTGCAGGTGATAAAAAAAATCAAATCTAAAGCAGACCACGAACTATTGCATAAGGAACTTGCAGTACTAAGCAATTGGATGACAAAATGGTAGATGAAATCCAGTTTTGCTAAAGAAAGCATTGCATGCTGGGAAAAATAACTATATATGCAAATCAATAGGCTCTACATTAGCTATTACCATTCAACATATGGATTCTGGAGCCTTTGGTTAGTTCCCAGTGAAAACCAGATCAATCCTAAACAGTAATCCAAATGGCTAGAAAAATATCCGGAATTGTTGGGAAAAGTTTAAAGGAAAAACCATAAGGTGTCATTAATGCACCTGGGTGAGGCAAAAGAGGGCAAATGGTTTCCAAAGAGGCGCATGTGCCGTTATGGAGGAGAGGTCTAGCAGGACCAATAAACACAATGATCCAAAAGCACCAAGCTTGGGTCCTAGACAGCAGAAGGTGGGAGGAGAAGGATTGTTCTACACATGCCCTGCTGCCTATATTCCTCTCCTAAACATCCATTCTTGTTATTCCCTTCACTGCTGGGGAGAGGACCTAGGGCCACATGGACATTTTCCCCCCAGGTACGGCCAATGTCACAGAATGAGAGAAACCTCAAAATGTGTCAGCAAAATGTGGAAAGTAGAGACAGAAGAAACCTGTTAGCTGCCTGCTGTTCAAAGCCATCAAAGCAGCCTGTTCTGAATTAAGCAGAAGGTGCTGGTGGTTGGAACTTCTGAAATAAAACCATCACTTCTCCATTGCTCCCAAAGTGTGTTTTGTTGGAGGGGTGGAACAGGAGCAGTTGGTCTTTTCAGCTCTTCAGAGATATACATTCAAATACATTTGAGATTACTGGAAGTGGAAAACCAAATTGCATTCTTGATTGATTTCTTCAGTAGATTGAAATGCTCATTTAATTGTTTTTTAGTATTTGACCTTTCTATTTTGTTTGGTTAATCTTCATGACGATGAAATAGCATTCATGATGTCCACACAGGGTAACTATTGAAGGCTAGAGCATGAATGCTGATTTTTCTACAATGTTGTGCTACTGTGGACACCCAGCTTTTGGTGTTTCTGAGAGACTGATTAAATTCAGTTTCCTTGTAGCCCATGATTAGCCAGGGGTCAGGGGGTGTCTGTACAGGACATCTACGGGAATCCATCTTTTGGACCATGCCAGAGCTGCTGAAGCTGAACATAAAAGGGAAAACCCTCAAAATAATAATTTCCTTAGCTAATGTTATCAAATCTTTCAAGTTATATGAAGATTATCAACTCTCCCAAACAGCGTGACAGTTTCATGAACATCCTCATGGGACAGGGTGTGAAGGGCAGAACACCTTCACTGCCAGTAACAATGGGGCTCCAGCCAGGTCCTCCACACTCTGCCTGACTTCTTCTGGCACTCTTTTTGCCTGGTCTCACATTGACTTCACGCATGTGGCTAAACACCCTGTCCATCTTTGCCTACTGCCTGAGTTTCCAAGTCATTCTGGGTACCTCTCAAGGATGAAGGACATGTCCTGCTTTGAATCTGGGAAGATTTCTACCTGAAAAGTACCAAATATTTTGCTTTAAATAAAAAAGCTCCCACTCTGTAATAAGAAGCAGTTGACAGGAGTCATATGTACTAAAAGAGACACTACTTCTAAAAAATAATTTTAAACAGATGCAGATTTTCATCAAGGTCCTCCATTTCACAGGCAGCAGCATTGCTCAACCTGCTATTAGTAGGCAGTTAAACAGCACTGAAAAGAGCCATCCTCCCTGATGTGACCCTGTTTTGTCCCGTGATCCAAAGATTTCCTTCATGACTATAAGCTTTAGAGACCTTACTTCAAACACAAATTTGGCCCACCAGCCACTCCAGTCTGATTTGGACTAAGAGTTTCCTCGTTGGTTATCTGACAGGTTCTGGTACCCCACAGAGATGGAATTTTAAGTCCTAAAGATCTTGTGCAATTTTTTAGATTTTCCTGTAGCCTTTTGTGAATAAAGCAGCTTGATTTCAGAGGAAACAATCCTCTTTGCTACCTCTGCCCACAGAGAGGACAAAACCCAGGTTGCAGTCATTTGGCACCTTCACTACCCCTTTGTACAAAAGGTCAAAAATGTTGCAGAAACATCAGTTGTCTGAGCTGGCCCGCAGAACCAGCTTGCTGGGCTGAATAGTGCTCCCGACTGAGCAATATCAAGCCCAGAGCCCAGACCTCCATGTAAACTCTCAGAGCATCACCTGAAACAGTTACGGAATGTAGTCACCACCTGTCTGTTTACTCCGCCTGATGCTGCTCACTCAAGATATGCACAGGGTTGAGGTCCCACCTTGGGCATGCACCATGGTGACACTGAACCCTCCCACACACCTTTGTCATTGGGAACAGCAGAGCTCTGGGATTCGTTAAACCAAACTTGCAGAGTGGTTTGGCCCCATTATGCAAGGAGAAGGCATAAGAGGAAAAAAAAAAAAAAGGAGGGAGAAACAGAGTTCCTTAGGGATCAACATATTCAATGATCCCTTCAAACCACCACAAACCTTATTTACTAAGCCCCATAGGCTCTCATTAAATTTCTTTGTCAAAATATTTGCCTTTATAAATTCAGTCAGGAGCATGTCGTTCTGCATTTCAGCCAGCCAGAATGCTAGTGGGGCATTGAGCAACTGCTGAGATTTTATTGGCACCCACTTTTAAGCACCTTTTGGTCAGTAGCTCTGCTCTGCTCCTGTGAGTAACCACCGTATAGTAACTAATTTAACCTCCTAAGGTTTAAACCTTTAAGGTTTTAAACCTAAAATTTAACCTACTAAGGTTAAATTTCCCCCATTCCTTTTTTCTCAACTACTTAGCAAATCAATTCTTTTTGAGAGACCTCAGTTCATACACAAGAGGAGAATAATTACGTGCCGCAGTAGTTTGGCAGAATTGAGTCAGGCACAGTTGGGATAGAAAATTACCTTCTGCACTTTCAAAACATCAGAAAGAAATAAGCAAGAGGAATCCACCAGAAAGTGATATTTTATACAGATACTCACACCTATCAACCACTCCTGTTTTGTATCATCCACAAACTTGTTGAGGGTGCACTCTGTCCCATCGGCGAGATCAGCAATGGAGATGTTAAACAGCTCTGGCCCCAGCGTCTGCCCCCAGGGTGCATAGCTAGCCACTGGCCTCCAGCTGGACTTTGTGCTGATGATCACAACCGTTTGAGCTGGGCAGTTTGGGCAGTTTCCCACCCGCCTCACTGTCCACACTTCATCAGTTTGTCAGCATGTCAGGGGACAGTGTTGAAAGTCTTGTCAATGTCTAGGTAAACAACATTCACTGATCTCGTCACTTTATCGTAGATGGCTATCATATCCACCAGACGTGATTTCCCCTTTGTAAATCCCTACTGACTACTCGCAATCATCATGTGTTTAAATGTACCCTAACCTCATCCTCCTCCAGCAAGGATAAGTCTTCCTTGCTCCAGACTTTCCCACTGGTCTCAGGGGCCTGGGATTCCCGAGAGTAAATCTTACGAGCAAGGACCAAGGTGAAGACAGCATTGAGAATCTCAGCCTTTGCCATGTGTTTTGTCACTAGGTCCTGAGGTAGATTTATTTCTCTTTGACTAAAAACAAGCAGCAAAACATTGCTGCAATGGTTCAGCAACATGTTTGTCTTGACACAGCCATCACAATAACTTGAACCTCGGCATTGTTATGAACTCCACGCAGACAGGACATCCTTGTACACATATCACTGCAAACTCAGAACCCCAGTGCATTTCTTCTTGTACTGAAGAAAACATCTAACAAAGCCTGTGGCTTTGATACTTGACAAGGACATGCTAACTGCTTGGGTTGGCTGGAGTCCCTTGTCTAATCCAACTGGAATAGACAAGAAGGGAATCTGAACCGTGTGCTTCTCTTTGAGAAATGAACAGGGCAAAAGTACACTAAAAGGCATTTGCTTTTATTCTTCATTTTCTCCTCATTTTGTCCTGAAATGGTGTGGAGGTTACATGGAAAGAGAAACAAAGGGAGGAAAAAGTCAGGTTTTACTTTCAGCTACTTCTCCTTTATGGAGGCGGCAGCTCCACAATTTTCAGCAGACTCACTCTCAATTTATGCCAGGGTAAGACAGCAGTGTATGAAGCTCTTTGGATTACTGGATTACCCAGAAGTTACTTCTGGGTCTGTGTAAAGCAGCTCCCTTGAGCAGAAGCAGCTGTAACGTATGAGATGCCATGCTGAGCCCTCGGGTTTCCCCTGGAGTCCCACCAGCATCTCTGACACTTGGTATAGCTGAGAGAGCAGGCAGTGAAACGCAGCTGCCACATAGAGGCAGCCAGGGATTCCCTCGGTATTTGGGAGTCCGAGGGGAGTGCAGAACCAGCTGAAAGGTTAGGTAGTTCCCTCGCCATACATAAATGACGTTATCCAGTGCTGAGAAGGTGCATGGCACAGGCACGCAATGCTCTGGTGGCCTCCAGCACCCGGAGCTGCTCTTACATGAGCTGTTTCTGCTGGAGCAACACAGATCATAGCAAAGTGACAGAACACTTTAAAAGTTAAATCGCTACTTTCAACTTAGGGGGGAGGAAAAAAAAAGAAAAAAAATAAAAAAAGACTTTTTAGTCCTCCCCTACAGAAAACTGTACCATCTTCTTTCACAAGGAGCCTTTTGGCCAGCTTTACCCAAATTTGGCAGAGGTGCAGGAATCTCATAGGTATTAAGTTCCTTCAAATTTCATGGAAAATAGGCATCTTGCTACTGGAATGAGATGCAGAGGCTTAGCAGAGAGAAGAGACAGGCATCAGTGTTGCAGCCATCAGGCACCCTGCTGCTCAAGGCACCCCTGGTTTTTTGTATGTATTCACATGGTATCAGAAATTAAACACGTAGGCATGTTTTAGCTGTATCTACTGTACTAGAGAAACTGTTAATGAAGTTTTTAAATACAAAAAAAATCCCGCCATCTTCTGATACTTTCTCTCTGCCCTATTCTTTTCTATATGCATCTCCTCTCCCCAGTACACTTATCTAATCAATCCTGATCTGTCAGTCTAGTGCACACAATTTTGTCTTCAGGGTGCATTCCTATCAGTAAGGCATCAGAGGCTCATATATATAGAAAACAAACTGATAGATGCCATATGTTTCACAAACCATCCCTTCACACACTTCTTCAAAAGCCCAAGATACTAAAACGCACAAAAAATTGAGAGTACCAAAAATCAACTATAATATATGTTTGACTCATCTGTTGATTTTAGTTGAATGGTGTGTATCTTCAGGCAATTTCATTATTCTCCCAAGAGCTGGGAAGCTAAATGAAAGACAAACCTCGTTAACCTCTGACCATGAAAATCAATAATTTTCAATAAAATTTAAGCTAATTTGTTTCCAGAAGATCTCACATCTTGACTCTAGTATCATGTGCTCCAGAGCTAATCGGCTATGGGATATTATATTTTTCCAGATCATTTTTGCCAACTTAGCTACAAACCCTTTAATTTTACCTAAAACTACAGGAATCTTTGCACATGTATGAAAGACAGCTGCTCTCAAGATTGTGTGGTGCTATGAGCAAACAATATCCAACTTGCCCTGTATTCATAGCTACTCTAGAGTGGCAGTGCAAACACTTCAAAAAGCGCTACTCTTATTTTTAGTTCTGTTTAGGGTCATCGATTCTTCTTGAACCACAGAATTGATTTCTACAAGTTCATGTTACACACTTTATCTCACTGAATTCTGCAACCACTGAATGCAAAAATACATTCCTGTTTTAAATAAAAATGCCAACCTTTCCAGCACAACACTGGAAAAAGCTGAATATGGGCTTGTTTCTGTGGATGCACCAAAAGCAAAGGGTGAAACAAATGCTTAATATTTATTCTAGCTCACCTTCTGCCAACAGGAAAGAGTACTGTAGTACTCTGCTAATGAAGTGCTTAAGCTATTAGATTCCTCCAAGTGCCAGGGAGAGAATATTTGTATAGATCCCTGCTACACAACAAGAGGAAATCCATTCCTTACCTCAGTGGAGCACAAAATACAGAAATTTCAGAACAGAAGTTGGTGTTCTGCAGAAAGAGCAAATATGACATTGCTGGAGCGTGGCAAATATTGATAAGAAAAGCAGATCAGTGAAGGGAAGAATCAAGCTGTCCCCCCAAATACAATGCACAAATCCCCACCGGAATTCTACCAAGGTTATGGGAACAACACCAGCTTGCAACAGAGCTATCACCACAAATATAAAAATTGATCTTTCTAGTTCCTGGGCTAGGTTGGACACTAGATTATAAGGCTTCAGAAACAACATTTATGAAGAAAATATTAGCAATAGGAACATTTCCAGGTCATTGGGGAACAAGACCCTCCAATGCCTCTCTTTGAGAAGGGAGCCCTTGGAAATTTGTCAAGCACAAGAGAAAACGGCTTGACCACTTCAGCCTTGGCTATTCTGCGCAGAGCTCAGGGAGAGGCACTGAATATGATAGTGTGGCAAAGGAGACATCTTGCCATAGAAACTGGACCAAAACGCTCATTTCCATTAAAATTCGTTTCACATCAGCCAGCCTTTACCGCATGGCTGCTTTATCTCCACCGAATTCCTTCTGCTGAAGAAGTCCCTCACCTAACTTACACCCTTGTGTAAGTCAACAAGTAAACTTACTTGTTTAAGTGAGACACTTCCTTGGGTTAATCAGCCTGGTAAGAATATTTCTTTTGCTGACTTTGAGAACCTCAATGGAAGAAAAACAAATAAATTAAATTAAAGGTCATGGAAAAGTTGCAGCCACCTTACAGCAAATTCCTCCAAACACAGCTGAGCATTTTGCAGAACCTTAATGAGAAACAGTCAGCTCACTACTCTGACAGCTCAGTTTAGGGAGTAAAACAGTGACTACCTTGTAGCTCGGTAATGTAGACAGCAAAAGCTACATGATGAGATCCCGCTTTTGGTGACTCAGCACAAGAGACTCGGGAAAGTGCACAGCTTGCAGAACAGCAGGGAAACCACACCCTGGCTCGACTTTCTAAAAGTCATAAAAGAAGCTGACAATAGATCCCTTTTCTCACTGCTTTCAAGTGAAAGTCGTCAAAAAAGTTAGATTACACATGCTAAAAATCATGATGAAGGGGCATCCCGCAGGGAAGGCTCACCTATCTTCCACAGCAAATAGTAAATATTTACCATTAGGCAGAAGAAAGCAATGAACTCTCAGAACTAAAATTAAATACAGTCGGCTGCTGTTCAATATAAGATAAGAAGAATCAAAGATATTAGACATTGGATTTAGATTAGATATAAGATTTTTCTATGGTTAGACAAAAAATTCAAAGAAAAGTTCAGTTGGGTTTGCCATCAGGAATCTAATTTCCACAAATGAAAAGGCTGCATCTTTCAAGAAAACAGTAAGAATCCTTATCAAAAACATGCTATGTAGCAAGAAAAAAATGACCATTATTTTGGACCTGGATTTCTTGTCCCTTTTCCAAAAGAGCACAACACATGGAGTCATCCAAAGGACAACAGGTTCTTGTCTCTTTCTAGATATCGTGAATATCGGTAATTGAATTCCAGCTTCCCACTAATTTTTCATCTGAGAGGCTTCTCACTTTTCAAATTTGAAATGAAAACGCTCTCAACACCAGGCAGTGCAGCACATTCAATACCCACATCAAGTCAAATCAAACCAACTGACCTGACATCATTTTCCCAAACGCTTGTGATGTTTTCATCGCACTGTCCCCAATAGGATTTTTACTGCAAGATACATAACAACTGACTGAAATCTTTGGCAGTGGAGCAGTGATTGCATGGCAATTACTCTACAAGTATTATCCATAAATGCTCCATATTACAGGAAGCACTTCACTTATGCTGTGGTTGAGAAACTCAGGCGATATCAAATAATTTTCCCCACTGACAGCTATATCTGCTGCTTAGCAGAAAACAGCTTTCAGTCTGGAAAGTAGAGGCACTTGTCTACCTGATCACTGTAAGTCAAGCAGATCTCTGGTTTTTCTTCCAAAACTTTTGCTCAGGGGACCCTATGGGCAAAGTGAATTATTGAGAAGTCAGTCTAGAGATTACAGCAAGAATGCTATTGCCTGAACCTCTGGGATCTATGTTCAGCTGTATACCAAGTGACACAAAGGTTAGCATAATATATTAATGTTTGTAAAACCATTTGACAAGCTATACCCATCTAAGCAGTACTGTTGTTACACTCAATTTTGGTATTCATGGAATTCAGGTCAAACCACAATATTGAGCAGCAATAAAAATAATCATGTTGGTTTAGCCTGATCAAGTGCAGTGAGTGCTTCAGTGTACATAGCCAAGGTTTTCAGTAGTGAGTAATAACTTTGGAGCCTTCTTTATTTGATAGCCAATGTCACATGCTTGCACGAGACCCCTTTTCAAAGGCTGGTTTGTATTATTCACTTGCTTTTTAAAAATTTCAAATTGAGCATGCATCCTGCACATGCTTATACACACACTTTAAAATTGGTTGTCCATTTAGAAATCCTCTGCTGAAACTCTTTTTCTAACAAATTGTAAAAACTTGTGCAGTCTAAAACTGTAACCAGAGAACTGTCTTACTTCAGCATCACAGGCCAGACTTTATTAAGAAACGCAGCTAAAGACAGGAATTTCAAAGTACTAATCACCCAATGAGCAAAGAATTTTTTCTTCTTCTTTTAAAGCCATACCCATTTTGTAATAATTTGAACCCACTGAAAGTCATTTTTCTGGCTCCTTAGGCAAGCTGATATATTGCTCATATGGACCGTGATCACGCCTGCATAACCAGCCAGCAGATACACCCAAAGGGCTTGGCGGGGATGCTGCGCTTGAGCACAAACCTGGCCAACCATATTGCCATCCCGTAGGCACTGGGAGCTTATTCAGACCTTTCTTTTCTACGCTGCTGTGCAAATTTAAATCAGAGCTTTCAGAACCAGATTTACCAGTACAAAACCCTTACCAAACCAAATATTCCTGAGAATGCTCATCACAAACTAAGGCTTTTGAAGACAGTTTCCGCCCTCAGTTATATACACAGAGACAAGAGGCGCTGAATCTTGCAAAGCTGAATTTGGACAGTCAAACACCAGAGACTTCCAGACATTTCCTGCAAAGACTGGGAGTTTATGATGTGTGAAATGAACCTTCGTTTAGCAGTATCCCGGCATGACCCTTACTGAGTTCATTAGAAATTGAGCACGGCACACTCAGGTATCTCCTTAAATACCCTAAACATTTTGCAACAATGGAAACTGATTTCTTATCACGTCCTCTGAGCTTTAAAATGCTCTATTTACATTTTGCTTGCTTTATTTATTTACTTATTTATTTTAAGACTACAAGAGCAGTTCACAGAGGCTTTCCATGTGCTTTACACGTTTTTTTACAATAGGAGAGCTGTCAAAAGTCATAGTTTAAAAATTATGGTAATTCCATGTAAATTGTATTAATAAAGGAAATCATCTGTTTGCTTTCCATATCATCTTGGAAAACTGGCGGGTTTAGTGCTGCTTGTTTTATTATTGTGACATTGGTGAAGACGATTTAAGGAGCTAAATACGCACCTGTGGCTGTGTAGCACAATACAGCAAAGTTGTGTGTTGGAGTCAGCCCTCAGTAGGAGCCCTTCCAAAATTAGCTCCATTTAATTTTAAAGGACAAAGCAGCTGGGCATTCATTTTATGACACCAGTCTTTCTTCCTACTTGCAAAGAGTCTACTCTGCCTTACTGTCAGCTTATTAGCTTTAAAAAAATGATGCACAGAAATTTATGATTGTATATGGGAGAAAAAGCCCTAAATAGAAGTCTTCATATTTCCCCAATTTTTAAAATGTAAAAGGGCTGGTTTTGCAACAGGGCAGCAACTCAGGAAAGTACGAAACATGTGCTCGAAGTGTAATCCCTTCCAGTATAGTAATTAAGGTATTTAAGTGATTTGTTCAATAGTGGTGGACACCCAATTAGAACACAAGTGTACAAATCATGGGAGCTGTGATTTTCAATTGAAAATAAAATCAACAACAAGGGATTTTTCCTTCTAAATTTCACATAAAAATACAAATTTATTAGATCTCGTTTAAAGTTATTGAAGACCATCAAAAGAACATTATTCCAGCATTGATTCAAAACCATGGGGTGCACTATCAGCATAATTAAAATGAAAGTATCTTGAGCTATTTTCCTTTCCTGCTTCCATATTATTGTTTAATTGTTCAGAATGTCTGTTTGTTACAGAGGCAAAGTAATTAAGCACAGCACGTTGCAACAAGGGGGATCATAAAGCCAGAGTTGGCTACATTACCAACATAGATATCAGCATAGGAAAACATTAAGGAAAGGATTGGAATTGTAATTGAAAATAATTGGATGATCCAGTTCGTTTGGCTGACATCAGGACCATTTGCGCACTTCAGTGCTCTTTAGCCCTGGATGCTCCCCGTTCACCTGTACTCTTAAAATGGATCTTTTCAAGGGAAATTCTGGAGCAATGTTAAAGATCTGTTTGCAGTACCTATGGCTTGTCAGAAGGCCTGAGCATTACCATTCAGTGTGAACGGTAAGTGGTCTGAATTTAGATCGCTACCTACAAAAGAACAGGCCAGGCTAAAAATACATAAAATATAGAAGATTCCTATGAAGTCCAGTCCAGCTTCCCTTGAAATCAATGCAGGTATTTCCTTTCTCATTAGCAAACAAGAACAGAGATCTCCAGGGAGAGCTACTCTCCTTAGAAGGGTTAGGACAGTTACCCACCTACTTAGAGGAAACAATATGTGGTTCCATGTATTTTTTGTTAACATAACAATTAAGCCGAGGCTTGTTTGAGAAGCAAGTTTAAGAGCTTCAACAGAAAGACTTTATCACTGTCTCTCAGAAACCCAAGCACCTCAGATATCTCCAGCTCTCAGCAAGTGGTGACTGCACAACTCCCTAATTTTGTAGGTCACAACTTGGCAAAATCAAAATTCACCACTCAGCAAACCCCAAATTTGTGAGTCAGCAATATGGAAACAGCCAAGTCACAACTTCTGAAATCATTGAGTCGTACAGCCTCCAAAAGAGCCTATCACTTCCTAATGGTCGTCTCACAAAATTGATAGCTTAACACAGAGAGTTGTACTTGTTTGCAGAAAACCCTTCACAATTCTGGAAAAATGGAGCTCCATCACTCTCAAACTAGTGCCACCAGCCAAAGCCCTGGGAAACGCACAACTAAGATGCAAATTTAATTAAAAGAATTGTACACACAGGAGATGTAGGGGGCCATGCAAGTCTCTTTAGTGATGCAAATAATCATGTCCATAATTGACATTTTTAGTCAAAATGTAACAAAAGGCCAGTGAGACAAGAGCAGGTGCGAAATGACTACTCTGGGACTAAATCAGGATGATATCATCAGTCAGGGAATACCAGGGGAAAAGGTAAAACAGGAGGGGAAAAAGAAAAGGCAAAGAGAGTTTCCAAATAAGTTTTCTTTACAGCCTGGACTTGCGCTCCACAGGACCTGCACGAGAGCTCTTTGAGGGTTTTTTAGATTCAGACGACAACTTGAGGGCTGTTGGGTGACCAGGTTTGAAAACTGAACCTGGCATCACTTGTTCTAACAGCACGAGCACATCTGCCCCCGAAAGATACTGCTCCTGCTGCTCACCAGTCCCGCTCACGCAGGGGCCCTCCCTGCCGGCATGCGTACCACAGCACGGGGCGCACAGGAGAGATCATTACTGGGAGCCCTTGAGCAATTAAGTCACGGCTGCTGACGTTTCCAAAGTCAGTTTACCAATCTACAGCACTCTCCTAAAACTGCAAGTACCGTTTATTGCTAAATAGTTTACGTAGTTTCCTAGCAAACTGTCTGCACAGTTTATATTTATAAAATTAACTCTCCCACATGGACAGTTTTAACGGCCCCCTGGGATCTTTTCAAACCAACAGCCTTCTACAGTCATGCAAAGGTTAAAATAGGGCTAAGTCAGAGCATTTACATTCAATGAAATACTACACTGATTCAAATGTCCTTGACTGAAATTATGCATCAGGCACGAGAGCGGCAGCCTTCTCTAACTGGCGTAGAAGCGGGCTGGGACCAGCAAGCTCCTGACTTTAAATCTGAGCTCCATCAAACCTCTCTCAGTCCTTGCCTACCTTGAACGGAGCTGGAGATGCTCCCTTCAAGTGAGACAACATGAACTCCCCTCTGTCCTGGGTGGGAAAAGCATATCCTGGTCCATCTTAACAATCCCGAAAGCAGGACTGACCCCCTGGGGACCACAGTTGCTGAGACCTGCTGTCGGCTGGCAGGGAGAGGAAGCATAAAGCTCTTCAGGGGGAGTTTTAATGCCTTCTATAGAATTTATTAGGTGACAGGGAGGGTTAAAGAGGTCAGGGCAGGGGGCCAGGAGGCACGAGGGGATTTGGAGCAGGGCAGTGCAGAGGAGCCGCAGGCAGCAGGGGCAGAGGAGGTGGCTGTAGGTCACAGCAGGGACGCAGCCACCCCTCTGAGCTCCGAGTGCCACTGTCTGTGCCTGACCGCGGCACCGAGCAACAGATACTGCAGCTCTCCATACCAGGACAATGCCACGGTAACAGCAGCTCTGTAACAGCCCCAGGCGGAAGGATCGGGGTTCCCTGTAATCGCTGGGCTCCAGCTACAAGGTGAGCCACATTGCACCACTCTCCAGGCATTAAGAGCTATTTACCACCGACCTCCAGGTTCAGCAAACTCCCAGCCACTAGATCAGAGTCCAGTCACAAAAAGAAGGAGTTGAAGTCAGGTTTTATACCCTGTCCACGCTGTAAACTCAACACAACCTTGGACAAGTCACTTGAGCTTCTCATATGTCACAAGCCATAGCGCCAAACAAGTCCTATTTCAGCAGGAGGTGGTGGAAAAAACCAAAAGCTGAAAGTTTTGCTTAGCAGTTTCCTGAGAAATCACTTATTCAGACATCCAGAAGACTGACAGGCTACTACACTTTGTTGTTCTCACTTTGTTGTTCTCCATTTCCTCACCGAAGTATTTCAGATACCGCAGCCAACATACACGGCTGCTCCGAACTCTGGACCTCTAAGCTCAGAGCTCAGGCCAGCTGCAAGGTACACCTCAGAGCTGACGATGTGACACTCCTGCTCTGATGAGATGATGCTTAGCAGCATCTCCACAGAGAGAACTGACTCAAAAACCCATGGAAGTATTAAATATTTCTTTTGTCTACTGGTAAATCAAGCATTTACTTTACAAAAGCACCTGAGTGTTCACCCTGGAGTTTAAGGAACGTAACATACACTCCTGGAGTTTTTCTAGCTTAGCTCTAATTTCTTTCCTAAAAAAAGTTCACATTTTTTTAAAGTTTCTGATATTTGGTGCGGAATCCAATTATTGCTTAGCATTTTTTTGGTTTTGTTGCTATTTTATAAATGTAAATTCTGTTGAGCTTCAGACAGACGAGGCATCCCCAGGCTCTGGGTGCATTATCCATCAGACACAATGCAGTTTGTTTTTTAGTTTTTTCTTACAGCTTATGCATTTTTTTCAGTCCTAAGAGGCAAGCAGATATGCAGGACTCCTTCATTTTAACCTTTCCTTTTTTGAGACAGAATTTTTAATATATTTTTCAGGAAAATAACTGGTTTTCTAACACCATAACAGAACTAAGCTTACTGGAATCCTCACCTTTCCTTTCATCTCAGCCAAGACATGATTGCTACAGATGGCATAGTCAAACCTCTTAACTTTGCATGAATACAGAAAAATATCTCTTTTCCTGGGATCTACGTATGTGGAGTGATAGCATGGGATCTTGAGATTGGTAGCAACCACTTTGGTCTTCCAGTTCCTCTTCCTGCCACTGTGGGATTGTTCCTTATTATTCATTTTTCAGTGTCTCATCTGGTCTAGCTTTAAACGTGCCAGACACTGAGCTGCTGCCACTTGCCCAGGGAGACCATATCATAACACACTACATCTCACTATCAGAAGTTTGGCTGGTACTTGAACCAAGTTTCCTTTTGTTTCATTATATTACTCTCCCTTATACTTTCTACCTGTAAATAATTCTTTCCTCCCCGAAGCTCGTATTTTGTAGGTACTTCTAAGACCTTCTTCGCTGTTTCCCACCACTTAGTCATTCTTTACTCAGATATCACACTGTATAATCTTAATTTTTCTGTGTAATTACATTTATTTGCACTCACAACTATTTTGTTGCTCTTCTCTAAGCTCTTTATCAGGAATATGCTAACCAACACATAGGGAGATGTCTCAGGTTAGAGGTGTTCTCCACATAAGAGTGCCTCATTGGTAGACTGCAATAAAACTCAGAAAGAAATAAGAATTCAGAATAAAGGCATTTCTAAGGAATTTATTTTTAATATAAAAGGACAGTGGGCTTTTTATTAAAAGACTTTGATTCAAAATTTCCTGGAGACATATCAGTTGAGACAAGCCCTAAGTAAGAAAGATTTCCCATGTCTAGTACAGAGTCTGTGCTCAAATCAGACAGATTCAACCACTCCAAATTGGCCAAAAGCTGGTTTTCCACCTTTAAAAAATTGCTTCAGATCAGAACTCCACTCAAACGAGGTACGACATTTACACCACCTCACCAAAAATACATCTCTCTCTTCTAACAGGATATTTTTATTTACTTGATACAAATAAATATTCCTTGATCCAGCAGAGGGATGTAACCTACCCAACACACTGCTCAGCCAAGGGGATATTTGAATCCATTTCTCTGTTCTGAATCAAGCAGATCCACAGCCTAGACCCAAACGTCAAACAAGCATCTTCACAACTGGAGTGCTGATGGACAGCAGGGTGACCATGAGCCAGCACTGTGCCCTTGGGGCCAAGGCGGCCAACGGGATCCTGGCGTGCATCAAAAGGAGTGTGGCCAGCAGGTCGAGGGAGGTTATCCTCCCCCTCTACTCGGCCCTGGAGTACTGTGTCCAGTTCTGGGCTCCCCAGTTCAAGAAGGACAGGGAACTGCTGGAGCAAGTCCAGCGGAGAGCTACAAAGATGATCAGGGGACTGGAGCACCTCTCTTATGAGGAAAGGCTGAGAGACCTGGGTCTGTTCAGCCTGGAGAAGAGAAGACTGAGGGGGGATCTTGTTACTGCTTACAAATATCTGAAGGGTGGGTGTCAAGAGGATGGGGCCAGACTCTTCTCAGTGGTGCCCAACGACACAACAAGGGGCAATGGGCACAAATTGGAACACGGGAAGTTCCAGCTGAACATGAGGAAAAACTTCTTTCCTGTGAGGGTGACAGAGCACTGGAACAGGCTGCCCAGGGAGGTTGTGGAGTCTCCTTCTCTGGAAATATTCAAACCCCGCCTGGACGCAGCCCTGTGCACCCTGCTCTAGGTGAATCTGCTCAAGCAGGGGGGTTGGACGAGATGATCTCCAGAGGTCCCTTCCAAGCCCAACCATTCTGCCATTCTGTGATTCTGTGACTCTTGGCTATTCTGGGGCGAAACTTGGTACACAACAAAAAGGTGCAAGATAAGATCAATGAGACTGAGCACAAAACTCTGGCATCAGAAAGAGCCCCTGCTGCTCAGGGCTGGCTGCATCTGGAGTTGTGTGAATAATGGCATGGGGAGAGATTGCTCCTAAAGCAGAACCTAACAGATTGCTACTCTAAAGAGCCCGTAGTGTTGTTGTCTCCCCAAAAGCTGTTGGAATTAACACAAGATTTTAAGACATTTTTGATCCCAACATCAACAAATTCTTCCTGAGGGTCTTTTTCTGTTCGATTCAACCACCACAGGTCTTAAGTGTCTCCTTAAAAGGAAGCCTGCAGTTAGCAAAACATCCCCAAATCCCACGTTTATTTCTTGTTCATTTTTAGCTGACCAAGGTGCACAAATTATAACATATGCCTTCAGTGACTAATTGCCAAAAATAGCAAGTAAAGTCAATATTTAAGAACACTTTATAAGCCATTGGCAAATACCTTGAGATAATAAACCCTAAAAATCCAGAAATAGATCGTGATAAGTTCCACCCTCCCCAAGAAAAATTGCTGAGATCTCTGCTAATAATTCGGCAGCGTCTAGTTTGAATCCTATCGCTCGCAGAATTAGTGCACTTTCTAAAGAACAGGATACTTTTTTCTTTGCTTTAGTGTTTTTCACCCTCTTGACTTCAGTTCAGGTGACAGCCCACAACCATCACAGCTACTTTAGCTACATTAGCTCACTCATGTAACATCACCTCCTGTTAGTAGCAGGCAGTGGAAAAAAAAACATGACATGATATAATACTACATGGTCCTGCTGAATGTAATGCAAGTTGTCAGAGGACTGTAGTGCTAGGCTTTAGAGGGAAGAAGGAAGATCTATTTGTGAATGTAGTTAGTGAGGAGCATGCCTTAAATGTCTCAGAAGTTTATCCTTCAATAGTCCCCAAGAAACCAGACTCTTCATCATCTATATGAAATTTTTATGGTCTTTATTCTTCCCATCCTTCATATTTCTCTTTTACTCTGACCAAGCCAAACACACTTCTCCTACTTTCACCCAGATCCACCATCTTCTCACAAGGAATTCCAGTCCCTAGCATCAAGGTCCAGAGTATGAGAGGTTCAAAAGAGGCACTTCCATAAAGTCTCCCATCTAGGGCACTCAACTCAACAACCATCGCTCACAAGGAAGGCTTATAAGATAGAGCTTCAACCACTGGCTGCTCTTCACAAGACAACACCTATTTCACCCTGCAGCAAGCTACATATCAAGAAATGAAAAAAAAGCAATCTAAGGAGCAGCTGCTCTGCCTCTTTCCATAGGGTTACTTTCACTCCAGTGAGACCTCATTTGGAGTAAGGTACTACTCAACAAGGGAAATGGCCAAGCCTCACTGCTTCCCAATTTGAGGCCGTATGTTGTGCTGCTCACCTGTGGAAAGGTTTGTTTTGGTGAGGAAATGTGACAGAGTGTAGCCACAGAAGAGAGAGGACAATGTTTTAATAAACTGGAGACCCCTCTAAGCTAATCAACACCTCAAAAGTACAGTCTGTGATGGTAAGTTAACAAGATGAGCTGGGACAATAGTTCTGTTAAATGCTGAGTAAAGTCTCTTAATTGGGAATGTAACATTGTTCTTCATACCTTGGACAGTCTATTAAGAGTAATGAAAACATTTCACCTACTACTCATCCCAATACTTTGGAATCAGCATAATAGCAAGGGAATTTGGGGTAAATGTTCAGAGGAAGAATGTTGAAAAAATTAACGAAAAAAATACAGAAAAATCTTTGAATGATAAGCTTAGTTGTGCATTTGCAGACCTTGTTAAAATCTGATGCAAAACACATAAGCTACTAGTAAGAAGTCTCATCTGACACTTTTGCAGAGAACACGGGGTACCCCTCAGCAGGGCTAACATGCTCTGGTCCCCATGTGCAAACCCAGAGAAGTCACCTGGCCGTGGCCAGGAGCAACTAAACCACATAGTTTTTCAGTTCACTTGAGAGTACTGTATCCTTCAGCTTGAGACAGTCCCAACTTCACAACCCAGGCTCAGACTCCTGATTTTGACACCGATACCCTGGCCCATCCGACAAATTGTTCACCCTTTGTGCTGATCTGCAGAACTGTAAATCAGAAATGGGAATGAAGATTAAACAACTGCTCAGTTCTGAACTGGCTTTGCGTTGGAAAAGCATTCTGGAGAGATAACAATCAAATACTTTCTATACTCTTCTCCCAAATTTCACAACCTGTAGGATAAAGCGCAAGTAAGTTTCTGTGCTGTGGCCCAGGATGTCTTTTCATTGCCAAAGGGATTTATATAAACGTAAGACCTTCAGGAGCTACCTCCTGCTAAACAGCCTTTTAGTCCGATGTGTATTTTCTACCACGCTCATCAGGCTGTAATGACACCACCTATTTTATAGGGACAAAGCTGTAGCTGAGAGCCAGGAAACGTTTGTGGGTGGAAATAACATAACTTTTAAGACCAGCTCATCCAGCTGGAAGTTACACACACGCTCTTCTTCAGAGCAAGCAAGTCAAAAACAATTTGTCTGACTAGAGATATTGATCAGGCCAAAAGAGAGAAGGTAGCTGAGTAACTGAGGAGTAGGGGCACGATGTTAGCATGGGAAGACATGTCTCCCAATGAAAGGGAGTGACAGGTAATTTATCATCTACGGAACATGGAGAGATCAGAGCAAAGGAGAGAAGTCATAACTGATGGGTGTTCACCTCCCTCCCTTCTAACTCTTTCGGCTTTTATGCAAAAGTTCCATCCTGTCACCTCACCATGTTCATCACCTTGCCAACCACAACTAAAAGTTCATTTGTATAACAAATAAATGAACAGAAAATAGAAGCAGCTAGCACTCCAACAGACTGACTGGTAGCCACTCCTGTCACACACAATCAGGGTTTTAAATTAAATAGCTCTCACATCACTGATGAAGGCGATAGTAACTGAAATGTCTGTCTTTTGTATTCTTATTCCATAACCCAGTTGCTGAGATCAGATATTATCTGGTGATAATATCAGCTTTGTCAGAATGATGCTAAATGTTCATTTTTTCAATATAGCAACCCACCTCCACTTTGGACAAAAAAAAGAGGTTTTTAGTGGCTAGAAGATACAGCAGAGATCCCTGCCCTGCCCTTGCTTGCATCTCATATTAATTTTCAAGTGTTATTCCAGATCTCTGGCAGTCACACCAGCGTGTGAACCAGCTGCTGCCCCAGGGTTATGCAATGCAGATATTTGCGAGACTTCTGCAGGCTGGACCAGGAAGACCTCAAACTGCAGTATGCTGCCTCGTGCAATAATATGAATTTGAAATAGTAAGCACTCTCTAATGAATGAGTCAAAGTTGAACCGTTTAGATGCTTGACCCTATTACAAACACAGAAATACCCATCAATGTCTCATAAAAGTTTACCTATAAAGCATATAACATACTATGCTTTCAAGTAGAGCAGTGGTCATCTTGCAAGATTAAAAAAAATTAAAAATCATAGATTAAAATGCTCTCTACATTTTTCTGACTACTCCAGAATTCCTATGTTAAATAACTCAATAACAATGACATTAGAAGTGGCTAAGATTTCTGAAGACAAATGGTGGGTTTGGGTGCCTGGCGGGAGTCCCTGGAAGAGGTGGATGACTTTCATGTGATGCAGTTCCCTCCTCTCTGCAATTTGAGTCTATTAAGCCAAGCACGTCGGGTCACCAATCACCCTTCAAAATCCTGGCTGTTCATCACCACAGCACACATTTCCATAAAGGGAGGAAAAACTTTAGCATCAAAAATATGTAAATAAGCCCAATAAATTTGGTCCTAGGATTTGTTTTTTAAAGTCAGAAAACTAACTCTTACTGCCAGCCTCTTTGCAGGGGCTATAAGAGATGATCGTTTTCCCTTGTAATGGTTCTGACATAAAGTATGTATCAAAAACTGCATACTCTTCATATCCATCCAGCTGTGTTGAGCAATAAACATGATAATTATGCAGATAAGGCTTAAATAAATTCCTATACCTAAGGGCAGCCAAATGCTTTTTTAAGCAAAACAATAATTAACCCTCCATAGGGCTGAATGAGCACAGACCTTTGCTCCTTCCCAAGGTGGGAAACCTGCGTCTTGGCGCCTCCCAGGCATCTGTCACAGATATAAATGGGTCAGTGTACTTCAGAGGAAACAGCTTCAGGGCTGTTCCTTGTGAGGTTCCAAAAAGGTCAAGAACAACAAGATCTACTGGTTTCTATATCTTGACACTGGGATTTGAGGTGTGTTTCAGACAAATGTCAAAGGAATTGCAGGTACAGGGAGAGAAGAGCATAAAACACCAGTGGAATTGCTCACTGAAAAACAAAGAGGAGGTAGAGCTCAGCAGTAAACGAAGATCCTTGCAGTAAACTGAGAAGCCGAAGGGCTCAGAAGGATGATCAAGCTATTGCAGTGTAATGAGTTACCACACATTGGTTGATCTGCAGTAATTTCTCATATGCATGCTCTTAGCTCACAACAAAGATGAAGATGATGTGTTTATCTTAACCTCTTTCATTAGGTTGAGGCTAATATGTTTTACTTTAGATCTGTGACAAGCCAAGCATCTCTATGAACTGCTACTGCTCAAAGAAGCCTGTGAACCGTGATGATAGTGGCTCTGGTCTGATAAGATAAGCAGGACCAGCTACCCATCTGCTTATGTGACCAGCCACCAGCCTACTGCAATGCCTTTGTGGCTGTCCTCACCATCGTATCCAACTACTTCAGTTATAAAATCTTTCAATATAGAGACTGCATGGTCATACAGATGTTATTTTACAAACTGAATGCTGAATTAAATGGTTTGCCAGACTGTTCCATAGCAAATGATGGTAATAAATCCTACGTACATATACTTGCCTTTCTTTCTTCATCCTTCTTGGCCTTTTTTTGGCCTGAGACTGAATATCAAAAGGAGTCCAAAATCATCTCCACCAACACAGCTTCTTGCTTTAAAGCCAGCATAAGAAACATGGGAGTTGTCATACTGGTTGATGTGCTCTTGAGGTCTAATGCAGTACCTCTCAGTCATCAGCTGCGGGTATGTAGAGGAAAGGTTTAAAGTGGTCCTTCCATGGTGAGGAACTGGGAGGAGTTACCAGTCTCAGAAATTTCTGCATCCTTGTGCTTACCAGTCAGTGCATTTTCAATCTGTAATGTTTCCCAATGGCTTTTAGAGGTCATCCAAACTTTTTATCCCCACGAAATCACATGGTAACAAACTCCACGTTCAGTTACGCACTATCTGGAAATAATGCTGCTTCTGAGTTTTTAACCTGCTGTGAGATTCAGAAGCTCCCTAATTCCCTTATTGTGAAAACCAGTGAATAATCATCCTTTTGCATTGCTTCCCCACTCTCAGCTTTACAGCTGGCTGCTGGAGCCACTTCGCAGCACTGCCCTACAACAGCTTTGCCTGGAGGGACAGTGCTGGTGGCAAGTGACAGATGGTAGGAGCTCTAAGCTGGGTCTGCTCTTGAATTGCTGAGAATATGGAGCTGTGGCTTACATGTAACAAACCCCCATGATCAGTCCTGTGGGAGGTGCAAGAATTTCTCTCTGCAATATAGAAAGAAAAAAAAAAAAAAAAAGCCAGACCTGGCTCTGGCCGCTGGGTTCCCGCTGGTTCACCCACGGCAGCTCCGCTGTGATCTGCCACTTTCATCTTCATTTGTAATACCCCTGATGGTGCTGAGCAGAGAAGGACAGAGACTTGACCAGACCCTCTCTCTGCATTTTGGAGGCTTACCTATAAAGTTTGAGGTTAGGCGTAATCATCTTAGACTCCAGAGGGGCAAGGTTTAAAAACATATGGAAAGTTTCCTGCTCCCCATTATGTTCACTGACTCTCTTTCAAAAGCCTGTTTCTGCAGCCCCCCATTGACTTCATCTGTTCTAAGAAGAAAGGACGTCTCTGAAGCCACGTCACTGCATAAGGACCCCAGATCGCAGGGGAGGCTGGACACCCAGCACAGCCTCCTTTGAGAAGCCTAGGCACAATTACAATGATTTCTGCACAGGGCTAGCTATCCTGAAGAGTGCCATGCTGAGACAACGAGGGAAATCCCCTTGAAATCCATTTTTCAGAGCCTGACGGTTTTGTCTCAGCCTGCAGGGATGAATCAGACATCCCAGCGGGCTCCTGGGGGCACGAAGGGAGAAGTACCTCAGGTAGTCCGTGTGCAAGTCAGTCTATACCTGTAACCATCTGCAAAAGAAATGCTTAGTACTAGTGTCATCCTTACAGCTATTCTGGTTTTTCCCTTAGATAGATGTTCTGGGGCTTGCTGCTTCTCCCCAGCTGGGTCTCTGAGGTTTCACATACTTTCTTCTCTTACATATAAGAATCTAGAATTTAGACAATTCAGCCTGAGAGAAAACTGAGGTATCCAGAAAAAAACAGTGTCAGTCTTTTATCAGCTTCCCAATGAGCAGAGAATAGCATTTCCTTTGCATGGACAAGAATATTCCCTACACCCCTATGGAAATATCTTTAGCAGGAACAGAACACCTATGGACTTCATCAGAAGCAGAGCTGAGACAAATCTATGAACTCTTAAAAAAAACGCAAACCCTTCCTCCAGGACCCGTTTCAACAGGAAAAGGAGGAGAGACTGGGTGAAAGAAAAACTTCAGGTAGAACTCAGACTAGAGAACATACTATGAAGGACTCACCTCCCGCTGCCTTGGGACCTACCAACTCTACCTAACTCTGGCAAGTAGTATGTTGAGTTAATCTCCACACCTGGAAACTGGTAACTGATACAAACCAGAAGCTCAACTAAAGGCCAGGAAAATCCGTCTTTTTTCTGTAGACTCACTGGTTTCCTGCATCTTTCTCTGGGTTTCAATCCCCTGCTACAGGGCATCCTTTCCCCTCTCCTTGCCCTGTATAATTTCACAGCACTTAGACAACTTGCTGCCAAAGCACATTACCTAGCAATTTTCCATAGTAAGCTACCCTGTGCTCATCTCCCTGGACTCAGGCCACCCTCCAATGTCTCCCAGCAGCTTTGAGTCATATGCTCCCACCATCTGACCCCCTGGACTCCTCTCCTCAACTAGAGAGGCAGGTTAAGCCTGAAGCCAAGTGGAGTTGAAATCCAGGCCTTTCAAAGGGCTTACATTGCCCAGCAACAGATGGTAGAGTGCAGCTTCTAACCAGCAGGAAAATGATGTTTTCCTCTCACCAACTGGAAGAGCAATAAAAATCTGTACGTATTTTCCCATTCCAGTATGAAAGCTGATTCCATTTTTCAGTTCAGAGCTTCAGCCTTTGTAATGCCACCAGAGCACCCTAAGTAATACCACTCAGTTTTCCTTCTGGTGCCTCAGAAGAAGGAATAACGAGGACCATGCTGGGTGACTTTGCAGTGAGTTCAAAATTCCTACTTAGAGAAGTGGGTGTTACTGCTTGTTATCTCCATAGCGGTAATAATGAAATCACTGTTGCAATATGAGGAATAAAACCTTTTGACTAGTGATACAAAGAACGAAGTTCTCAGTAAGGAAATATAATCTATTCTGGGAATATTCTCTTCAGGGAGGTTAATTTGGAAGTTTTTACTTCTAGTCATGATCATTCCTACACTCTCAGAAAAACAACCACGCTCAGCCTATACTCTGCGAGTCACAGGCGGGCGCCGTCCAATCCAGCTGTTAATTATTGCTGCTTGCTATTCTTAAGGCATTTTATAAAAAATAAATAATGTGCACGCCTTTGTAATGCGACGGTAGGAATGAGTTTTGTATCAGACCAGCGTTTTGCAGCATAGCCCTCCAGGCCACATTCACAATCCCCCCTGTATTACAGCCACTTCCAGAACAGCTTTGGGACTCCCTGGTACTGTGTTCATTATACATCTAAAAATAACTTCTACTCTCTAAAGTAGAAGCCAGAAGCTACTGTAACTTAGCAACATGACAAAGTGCCAACAGTGGCAAAAGAAACCCCTAAGACCCACCTGCTCCCTTGTTGCTCTTATTTATTTGCCAAAAGTTTGTTATTTACTGATAAGCAAAGCAAACAACGCATTACCATGACATGTATGTTCCACATTTACCCACCAATTTTATTGTTGACAAAGAAGTTCATAAGCAAACAAGAAATTAATAAAGCCCTGTATACACAAGTGAAAGTTGATAAGATCAGTAATATCGTCTGTCAACTGAGTTAATATAACCAACTTGCTAATTGCATGAGAAATACTGAGAAGTAAAAGAAAGCCATTTGCTTTGAAGAAACTTCATTCCCTATAATCAAATTTGAGTATGGTTATAACAGTCTAAACATTTCCTTTTATGTGGTATCCATCAAAACATATGACCTGTTTTCTTCTGATTATTTGATCTGCAAAAATATAACGTAAGATGGCTTGTTCAGAGTTGCATCTAAAGTCCAGAAGAGGAGGAAATCAGTGATAAAAATGAGAAAAAGCCAGAGATTTTTGCACACCAAATCTTTTTTTGTACATTAATTAATAATTATGCCTCAGATTTTTTTTCAAGTAAGCTATTTCTCCTGCTGACTCTTGCATTTTAGGCTATGGGAAGCTACATCTTCATTCTCAGGGGCAATATTTTTAAAAAATATGAACCCAAAGATAGACTTCTTAAATAAGATTTTGTTGTTCCTGATTTTTAAATGAGAACTACCATAAGCTTACGTTCAAAAAAAAATTGAAAACACCAAACATTTAAGCGAAGAATTGGAAGTTGAATTTTTGGCTCCTTTATTTCTTTTCTTTCCTTTTTTTTTTTTTTTTTTAAAATAAACCTTTCCCTTAAAAAAATGCCGATCTTGTACAAAATTCCATCTACTAACCAAGAGGCCATGCAAGGCTGAAAAAGCAATCAAAGCTTTGGTAAGTGATAAATTGTCTTTTACACTGGTAATTAGGTTGGAGACAGCACTGACTTATTTCTCAAGAGACCACAACACATGACCAGTAAATGGCAGAGGCTTCTACAAAAAGGCCTCTGCTTAGGAAGTGGAAGGCTCTTCCACCTTATGCTCTCTAACAAATCTACCCGTGTGCGTGCCATAATCACACACGGTGATGGTTACGGTCCTGGCACATATTTTTCTGAGCCTTTCACATAAAGGCTCACATTTCTCAGCTCTGGGCTGCCCCATTCGGATGGCATCCGCACAGCAAGCGGTCTGGGAGGCAGAGCCACTGACCCCACCACATATGGGACCCTGGTCTGACACAGACCTAATGCTTTCGGCTGCCAGCCTGCTGCTCTTGCTCTGAATATCCCAAAGCAAGGGAGAGACTAGAGCAGCCCAGAGGCTACCTAGATCAGTGCACAACCTAGAGAGCAGACACCATCCCTTTCCCATTTGGATCTTGGGCTTAGTAATATTAAAGAATCTGTCTTAGGTCTGGAAATAAACCAATCTTGCATGCACTTGGAGAGGACACCTTTCAGAAACGTTTTGCTTCATTGAATAACGCACAATAACTCTACACAAGTTATCACAGGATCTCAATCAAGTTCTGTGGCATATTCAGCCTCCTCTTGAAGCAAAACGTAATGGGCGATGCTGGGTCTATACGTTGCCTGTGACAGCCCAGGACCAGACACCTCTGAAGGCCAGCGCCTACACTATGAACACTGCAAGGTACGATGAGTTCCTTTATCTCCAAATTAACAGGCATCTTTACCTGAGCTGTGCTGGCAACGGTCTCGGGCAGGCATTTAGAAAAATCTCACCATTATCTTTCAGTCATTAACTCTGCTTTGGCATGAGCAAGTCCAGCAGCTTCTGAAAGACAGAAAGAAGAGGTGGCAGCAGCATCCATGGCTCAGCCTTCTCGTTGGGAACCAGGAGGCACTCTGGTGCCTCCGATCAGTTTATGTCCCTTCCATTTGATCCCAGCCAAGTCACGCAGATTGTTCTTGAGCTGATGACCTCAGTAGAAAACTAGAAAACGGTGTGGAAATGAGCTGTGGCCCTACAAGGAGCTCTACATGTGCAGCACCTTCCTTGTCCTCCTGACATTCTCCAGCAACAGCAAACGTTTTTGATCTCTAAACGCAGCGATCTCCATACCCTTTCAGAGAGAAAGAACACTACAGCAGCTAGGAAAGTAACTCACAGCAAAATATCTTTTCCGAGACTTTTCTATGCATGGCCTTATCTTCTTCCAGTCTCTAAGTTACTCCTCCTGAGAAGCAAATGGTAACCCTTGCTCAGAGCTCAAGTGACCAGACTGGTGGAGGCTCCAAAAAAATTCCTGCCTCTACAGGTCATTGCTAACCTCCTGCTTCAAAAATACCTCTTGTATACCATAGGAGGGCTTATATATATGTGTGTAGCTGCAGGCTAGACATTTAACCTCTCAAAAGAGGTTAAAAAACTCAAGTTTTAAAAAAAAAAAACAAACAACCCCTCAAGAAGTTAAATGACTAGCCTGCGGCTACACAGCAAAGGTGAGTACCAGAGGTGCATCTCCTACCAGAAACTTACTAACAGAGAAAAATGATTTTTAATAATTAAAACATGTAAATATGCTTCATGGATCCACTGGTTCATGACCAGGAAGCACAATCAACCCACTTCTACAACCAATTGCTAGTTAAAATAACCCATGTTTTTCCTATGCGTGTAAAAATACAGAGTCTGATACACAGATCACGCTGCAGTTTTCTTTTTCTAGTTTTGCTTTTTCTTCCCCTTCTGTATAGGACACCGTAATAACGTGCAGCAAAAAGGACCTTAAACCTCCGGCAGAGAAGACACCTTTATCTTGCCTTAATTTGCACTGCTTGTATCAGAATTTCTAAGATATAGACAAGGAGATATAAATGTAATCTCTCTGGAATTAAAGTAAGCTACCTGTGGGCCTGATGTTCTCATGGTTTGCCTGAGGAAAACAAATCTTTCATCCTTATCTATGTATTTCTTTGCTAATTAAAATGCGTGGACTACTTTAAACACTATTTACCCAAGGGGCCTTCAGCAGTGCTCTTTTACCATTAAAAAAAAATAATTAAAAAAAAAAAATACCAGCAGGGAACATTTTAAAGATGCCACATACAGAAGGCACTCATTAATATTCCTGAAGAGTAACATCATCAAAGCAGGATATTAACACTACAGGTCTATCTATACAAAACAATTGCCAATCTAAACACATGACAACAAGTGAAATCAGAAGCAGTCAGAGATAGACACAGAGAATGTGCTTAGATCTTGTCGGCTGTTGCGGAGAGCTAAGTAATTCTATGTCACAATTTGCATTATTCCCTGGGTATCCCCAACAGTATGCAGAAAACCCTGCAGCAGCGAGACAAAATTGTCCAAAGCAAACTGGGAAGGTTTGCAGCACTGCTAGTGATGATTCTGTTATATTCTTAATTCAATTAGAAAGGTAGGCAGCTAAAATAGCAGCACCTTGACGATGAGGCAAATCTTTCCCAGGCTGAAGGATAAAACAGTATATCTGAAGTCGATTCATGCAAGAGATTTTACAAAGCCTGACAACAACAAACTGAAGTACAACAAGTTCTCCTAACATCCTTTCTTCTGAAGGCCTCAGATCAACCCAGAAACATTAATTATGGGTGTGGACCTGCACAAACAAATGAGTAATCAGATCTTTCTGATTTTCTGCTTATCAGCCAGCTTGCTTTCATGGTGTCTTAAGATAATGCATTTTACTCTGTGTTTGCAATAGATTAGGGCTATGCATGTGGTCAGTTAATTCATTACAGCTAACAAGAAGGAAATTATGAAGCACAGGAACTCACGTGCTTGCAGCATTGGCAACTCTGTAAAACGGTGAGTGCCATGAAAAGGTCAGCTTCTGCCACAGGTTGCCCTTCATTATTCTTACTTTTACCCTTATACCCATTTTACTGATGGGCAGACTGAGACGACAACAGGTTACTGAATCAAGGCTACGGAGCACATCAGCAGAGAGGTAGAGACTAGAAAGCTGCATTCCTGCTATTTTCTCCTGGGCTTTTCCCTATAAACAGAAGCACTCCCACTTCTTTTAGCAGACAGCATTTTTAGCAGACTTGATTTGCAGTCAACCAATTAGGAACTCTTCCATGTTAAGCAGCCTTCAGAGACGGATGAGCTTGAAAATAAGATGATGGCTAATTCTGAAGGGTCTATATTTAAGTCAGAAGAATAGAGTATAATTATTTCTGAACACATTTGTGAAGATGAGATTCTTCTGGAATAGATACCCTCTACATGTGTGGCTCTAAAATGAGTGATATCATTCTTATTATATCATCTTTATTACATCGTAGTGCCCTTGTGCCTAGCAGTCACATACCCTTTCTCTCAGACACTGAGCAAACCCATCTCAGAAAGCCAAGCCCTGCCCCCAGACCTTCTCTTCAAGGGTGCTACACAAACTGAGGGAATACGTCCATATTTTACTACCCTACCTCTGTCTTGTGTCGTGCTCTCCTTCTGAAAGGAAAGCAACCTTGGACAACCTTGGACAACAAACTGAGAGCAAACCAACCAGCCACAGAAAACTTCTGCCTGGACAGGGAGGATTTTAAAATGCTAGAATCAAAATCATTTTATGTGTAAGTAACAGAAGAGCAGATAATCTGATAGGGCTTGACTTTTAAAAAAATTGAATCCATTTTTGCAGCCAGAATTAACTGACAGCATATATGCAACCACTTCAGCTGTTTACCAAGTGACTGGTGCATACAAATCAAGGGTGTTCAATGTCTAAATGCTAATATCTTCATAGACTATGCAAGCACAAATTTGCACCTACAAGAACTGGAAGCCACTTCCTTTAAACTTTAACAAATGTGGCTGAGAGAAAGGAAAGAGAGAAAGGCAACATGAATATTTCAGGGTGTGCATCTTGAAAGCTTTGGTGCAGCTGCACAGCTCCAATTAAACTCAATAGGAGCCTCACATCTAAACCCCTGAGCAATGCTTTAAAAAGTCTAAGGGTTTGATGTCAGAGTATGACTTTCAGAGTCAAGTGGTTTTGTTCAGCAGAAGCTTTCGTAGAAGAATGAGGCACAGTCTCTTCTCTTAGAGAAAGAGAAGGCTGAAGAGAGCAGTAGGGGGGAAGGAAGTTCAGAGCAGATATTGGCATAAAGATTTGTCCAGCACAGTGTCTAAGGGGCCATGTTGACATTATTTGTAACAGAAATGATTCAAAGAGGTCAGGCTTTGGCTTTTCCATTACCTAACATCAGAGATGGTTCAGAAACAATCTCCATTTTCTTTGAACCAGCAAAGCCCAATTGGATGAAGCAAGCTCCTGGATAAAAGGGTCACCCACTGATCCAATTTTAATCAGCACAATGATAATTCTCTTACCTCCAGCAGGATTAATCTGATTGTTTGAATAAACAATTTTGTTCATCTTTTGGAAGCACTCAGAGAGCCCAGATGTCTCTGGACATGTGTGTATTAGTGCTTCACTGTGGATCAAGGGTGTGCTTTTGAAGACGCTCTCCTGGTCGTCTCCACTTGCTGGGCTTTGGTTCCCATCACAGTCTGTGCTTGGAGCACCCGTTCTTAATTCAGGATAATATTAGACTGGAAGATGCACTCCAGGAGCTCACCTACTGCCCTCTAGCAACTGGTGGGCAGCAGACCAGTCAGACTACAGCTACCTGAAGTAAAAACCTCCAAAATATGTGTAGTGTGGGCCTTCAGCACCATTTTGCTCTAGAGATATGTTCTTGTTGAGATGTATTACTGGCTAAAGTGGGCGTACCCTTCATGGCCTCTTGAGCGTGGTCACACACATGTCCATAGTCAGAAAGAGTTTATACTAAAAAGCATTGCAGATGCTAGAAAATCATCTTACTTTTGTATGAGACAAGTTAAAGTCTATTGACGACTGTTGATTTTAAAAAGACCAATTCTAAAAGACCATTTAACCTAAACTCTTTCTAGTAGGGATCACATAAACTGGCATATTCCTCTCAACCTCAGATGTGATAAGTGACAACTTTTTGTCTCAATATTTTTGCTCTGAAGGTGTTTTCCTATAATTTTTAGTAATTTATGTTATTTCATGACACGTCTGTGGCATTGTATCTACATATCATTATTTCAAGCTGTCGTGGCACATTCCACAAGACTACTGCTGCCATGTCAAATCATCACAGAGCAGAGCAGAGCAGTTGCTTTTCTTTATCATTAAGGGCAGCTGCTACTCTGTACAAATTGAAATGTCAATATACTGCAGAAGGGTTCCAGGCTACTGAAAACAGTTGCTCCTGGAATTAGTACACCAAATGCTTATCTTTTTTTCTTGTTCAAGTGTTAACCTGTATCACTTCAACACAAACAGGAGGCATTTTGTTCAAAGAAACAAAGTGAAGGGGTTTCAAATATCCAGAGTCTGGTTTATGATTGTCCAAACAGACAAAAAGAATGTGAGAGAAGGCCATATTTTTAGATACCTTTTGCATCTAAAAGTACATGCAGAGATCACAGAACTACTAAATGTTGCCATAGAGGAAGCCTTTGACATATCTGGAAATTTCAGCTTGCATCATTTGCATCCCACTCCAGTGCTTTAACCACAAACCTTCATCCTGGCACTGCAATGAACTACAAGAAGAAAAAAGAGGAAAAGAGAGAAGTCAGTAAGATTCCACACACTGGAGTAATTGTTTATATTTCCATTTTTTCCCTGCCAATTGCTCAAGTGGAGTTGAAGAAAATAGGATCCAGAAGATAAATATCTTCGTAGATATTGTCAAAAGGGTCATAAATTCCAATTCCCTTAGAAACCCTAGTCTTGGGGCCTTAATTCAGATGGAAATATAGGGGAGATTGATGCTGGGGAAAAGAGAAAAGGAGAATTCCTGCTGAGAAGAGATGCTCATGTACATGCAGGCAGTTTCCAGATTCTTTTGGAAGTTAAAGGTGGCCAGATAAAAAGTCTTGCCTTCCCTGATATAGCTGCTTATGTTGTCTGTCAAAGTCTAGGAGAATTTGCAGACACCAAACATTGTAGATTATTCTCTTTTCACCTCTTGAGTGAATAAAGATGTCAGAAGAGATCAAATACATTATATTATGCTGTAGAGGTAACGCAATAGCTAAGAGTCTCTGTGCAAATTAAGCAGTGCAGGGACTGCGTGAAGCATCATGTGCTGGGTCTAAGTCCCATTCGACAGGGACGTGCTTCAGTGTACACACAACTTCTCCCAAAGAATTACAGGCTTCAGTGTGGCTAAAGGATGGAGGAAGGGCTGTAATACCCTCTATGCACATCCCATTCAAAAGCTGAGCAATAGCAGCATCTGTGACTGGAAGACAAGACATACCAAAAGCTGCAGACAGGAAAAAATTAAGAAAAACCTGAAGTTGCTTTTGTTTACAGGAGCAAACAGACTAGGAATACATAGCTTAAGTTTACCTTTGTTTTCCTACTTTTCCATGCCAAACATATGCAAAGAATGGAGGATGGGGAAAATCAAGTTTATGGCCACAGTCTCCTACCAACAGCTTCTCAGAAGAATTCAAATTTAGTTTTACATTAAGTGCACTGCAGTACTTCGATCACAAGTTCACAAGGGCAGGGAGGTCGTTTGCATATAAAATAAACAAGCAAACAAAGCAGAAGGAAACTCACAAAAAGAGGAATTGGGGCGGGGAGGGGAAACAAGGCAGAGTGATGAGATGGTGAAAAAGTATCTTTCACAAATAGCTTGACCTCTCCCTTTTTCTTCTCCCATTCCAAGTTCAAAATGTGGGCTAAACACCTTCAGAGTAACAGATGCTAATACTTTGTAAGACATTCCTCTTGAACACTTGCAGGAAAAAAAAGGACCCACACCTTTCCTCTCCGAAAAGGATTCAAACCCAGCACTCCAAAGGAGCCGGTCACCCAGAGTGGGCATTGCCCCCGTCGGGGTCTCTGGGTACCAGCTCTCGTTTGCCCAGATACGGGGACACTACAGCGACACGCAGCATGGGTGCTGCCATTCTCAAATGGGGACACATGCCAACCTGTTTGAGCCCTAAAACTACTGGAAGATACTTTAGGAACATCAGCAACCTTACCAGGATTTTCCTCTGCTAGCAAAAAAATTCAAGAGCTACATGGGCTGGGTAGCAAGAGAGATGACCCCGCTTCAGCCTTTTTTTTGATTGGATTAGAAAAACACGGATTAAAGTCAGCCTTACACATCAGCTTAAGGTAACATGCTTTTGCACTTTCTTTCTCAGCAGACAGCAACTCTACCTTTGAAGATAACCATTCATGCATAAAATTACTAATAGAGACGATCTCTCTGACGAATGTCTGTTCCTTAATAATTTATATCACTTGATCTATTTTCAAAGGTTAGCCTTACATTAAAATTACAGTTCTGAATAGGTCAGCCTGTTACTTAAAGATAAATTACTCCACCTCTTCACGTTACAGTGTTGTGTTTTGATAATGGCAGGCTTTTTATTCCTATGCTTTCCTCTCCCTTCTCAGGAGCAGCATAGCAAACACCTACCTTGTCCATGCCTCCCTGTAGTCCCATTCTGATTCTTTTTGACTCCAGCAGTCTAAACATCTCCAGCTTACAATCTTTTACCTACTTTTAGCAGAGACTTAGAAAAGATTTAGCACTCCAGGATGAAAAGATGAATCAATGATGCATGATAGGACCATGCTAAACTCTAAGCTTTGTCATGCTGTGTGTGAACTAAAAGGCTGCATAACCAATACCATTAAATTCATTGTAATTAAAGGATAATTTCTGCTCTCCTCTAGAAAGATAAAGCAGTAAAATGACAATGTTTAAAGAGGAAATGCCAGTGTAATGTTCATGCGTTTAACAACTACCCAGGAGATATACATTGTAAATATACTTATAACAGAGAAGTTCCTACTGTTTTATGTACAGAAGCATTTTGTGCTGGTAATTTCATACTACTGAAGTAGTCTGGAAAGTTACTGGACCACAGAAGACTTACTTTTTTTTTTTTTCTTTTAAACACCTGGTATAGTTATTTTCTTATGATTGTGAAGAATTGTCAGGTTATAACAGTTTGTCACATATCTTATTACAAATGCATCTCTGAATTACTAAGGGTGAAAAGCTCTTCTCAGGCAACAGAGGCATTTGCACACCAGATTAGTGCACCAGTCTGTTAGCTCTGCAGTAGCAGAATGAAAGGAAAAAGCCATGTTTGGAGTCTGTGGACCTTCTGTATTAGCTGCAGGAGGACGGGTCTCCAGGAGCAGCATCCAGCACTGAGAGAGAGCCAGGAGAGTAGTGACATCCCTCCCGGCACAGAGCTGCTCTCAGGTGTGATACTGTCTGAGAAAAGGACAGAGTCCACCCTGCACAGAGAGCATCTGGGCAGGGAAATTGAGACAGAAAGCAAAGTCATTTTGGGGAACTGTCGGGTCTTATGTAGCATGCAGCAATCCTGAGGGATTTCCCTAAGTTTTGTTCCTGACGCAATAGCTCAAGTGGAATAACTAGCCTTTGCTTTGCAGGTAAAAATGAAATAAGAATCTGCGTGACCCTTTGGAAACGCAGACTCAGAGGTCCACTGTGTCTCTCATGAAGCCAATGCTGTTAATGAAATTGTCTCTATCATTCCTGGCCCGTGTACACGTTCTCCCTAGAGTTAATCAGGACAAGCTTAGAAATAATACATGTACTTCAAATACATTTTCCTGAGGCCCCTTCTGAAGTAAATGCATGTCTGCGTAGAATATACGTATATGAAGAGTAAGAATTCAGCAACTACAACACAGATAACACACAAACAAGCATCTCCACCATCAGGTTCCAGGCACAATTACCAGCAGTTATCCAGAAGCAAATTATTCACAATGATCAGTGATAAATTTCTCAGTTATACATAAAGAGACCGACCAACTCCAGCTACAAAGGCTCAAAATCCCTTTTGTAGATGCTAGCTGGTAGAAAACAACACAGTCCATGCATATGAACATCTATCAGGGTCTTGGGACACAAGAGCTTTTGTCGGCATAGCCTATTTAATGTGCATAATGCGACGCGGGATTTTTAGAAAATTTTGACACTGCTGCACGTAATAACAAGACAACCCCTCTAATACTCAGACAGTCTGTCCTTTACCTACGCAGGGTGTAAGAGAAAGTGCTGACTTTCTCTTCTTGTAGCATTTGGCTCCTGCGCAACTGTGCACGTGGCAGGAGCTCTGCATCTCCTCCCCGTGCAGCTCTCACTTTGAGCATTGCATTACTCTCGTGCATCCAGTATCCCAGGAACAAAGTGCTTCCTGTTTCCCAGACAGCAAACACGGTTAAGGCAGCACTGCAGATCTGTTATTTCAGACCCTGGGCAACAAATGATTCACAAAGAAACAAAGCAGGTTTCAGATAGCCCTAGGGAGACTACTGAAGGGAAAACAAGGGGAAGAACAGAGGAAACATGTATTCCATTTTTTTTAGCTAACTAGATATGAAAGGTGGCAAAAATGGGTATATCCCATTACGAGTTAGCACATCAGCTCTTCCATGTATGGACAAAGACAAAAAAGGAGGATCCCAAAGCCCCCGTTTACCGTAGGGGGTCTACCCCAATGCGAGGGGTTCAGAAGAGGCAAGAATGGTGTAGGACACTGCAGCCCACACGGCAGGACTGCACTAGTACAGGAGAAACTTTTACTCCATTGGCAAATCTTAAGTGTCATATTCAGTCCACCCATTATTATTTCCATGTAGACGGTTGTGACATCGACTTCTTTCAGGGCTTGTGAAGCATGGAAAACCCTACATTGTATCATGTCTTCACCACAAGCCAGGCTGAGACAAAGGAGGAAAATGTTTTAAATTAATTGATGTGGATTACCTCAGATCACCTTCCCCAGCAGTAAACTAATTCAGACTTCCTTAAGTACAGCCCTTCCAGCAAACTGCAACCGACACCTCCATCTTCCTTACTCCAGCATTTAGTCCCCTTCTAGTCATGGAAGGATAGAGCTGCTACAGTTTAAAAAACAAAACAAAACAAACCCCAACCAAACCAAATTAAAAAAAAAAAAAACAAAAAAACCCCAACGAAACAAAACCAAAAAACAACAAAACTAACATACCATAAAAGCATCTCTAGCACATGCTCTAGCTTCTCCTTGCTAATGTATTCTAGCAAAAGCTGGACAAGACAAAGCCTGATGCCTGCAACCCTCCCAGTCCAGGTGGAGTCCCACTTCTCAGCCAGCAATCCCATATTTCCTGGATCTAGAGCCTATTCTGATTCTCCCAGCTTGGGGCCTCATTGGCCTTTCCTTTGCCATGGCTCTTGCTGTGCGATTATCTGCATTTGCTCACTTGTTCTGTGATCATCCGGACGCCACACAGTAGGATCATTGTTGCTTTAACATGCACCGCATCCAATCAGTTCTAGTGCTGTAGCTGGCAGGGCAGGCTCTCATTTCTTTGTTACCCTCTCAAATGCCAAGGCACTGAGATGCCAGTGCCGACTGAATGCACGCAGAGCCAATTACATTAGCCTTCTGCCAACCTGGGGCCTTGTCTGCTCCCAGGAATTAATTCTTGTTTTGCTGCAATGCACAACCAAAGTTTTAAGTTTCTTGGCCAATTTATTACAATTAGTCTTTCTGTGATGCATTTGGTCTTCTTTATAATTATCCCTCAGAGTCTGCAGTTCTGGGAACTGCTCTGCGCACTTCTCTGCTTCTCCAGTTCCCTCACTGATGCAGAGGCAAATACCAACTTTTCCACCCCCATCCCCTCCTGTACATGTAAATTGAGTAAGTTGAAGCGAACACTGCAGTGCTCAGTGCTTGGGTAGTCTGGCACGGAGGGTGGGAGATAAACTGACAGGCTGACAAACGTGCAGCTAAGTTAGTGCCTTCACTTTGGGAAGTTTATTTGCAATAGCTTTCATTGGATTGAATCAGCTTGGTTTGCCTGTCTGTTTTCTGTTCGTCCTCTCAAGTAACTAAGCAGCACAGAACTATTCTGTTCTGCAGAGCAATTAGGAAAACATCCATACAAGGTATTTTCCCACAGAGCTTGTCAAGTCACTGCCCAAGTGCCCCCGCATGGGTGATCCTCTCTGAGATGTGGGACCCATCTGAAGGGTGGCCAGAAGTCACCATCAGAGGAAGCAATTCACTGAACTCTTCCATTCAGAACTATTAGCATCTAGATCTACTTTCCATGAAAAGTGGTGGGAACAGTCTTAGGGCATCAGTCCCACCAGGAGACACGTAGAAAGGATGAATTTACAGAGTTTAAAGAAGGAAAGGAAAAGATTTCAGGAGGGTCCTCTTGAGGCTGACAGTTGGGGTAGGCTGCCTCAGGGCTGCGAGTTAAGGATTTTTGAGGACCAAGCTCCCGTTAGTTCACAGGTTAGCAATCCCTTTTTCTTTCTCTGCAGAAGACAAAAATCTGGATGACTTCTGAGGTGAGCCTCAGCAGGACCTCCCTGGTAAACAGCAAGACCAGCACAGGCCAACTGCCCTGAAGACAAGTTTATGAAATCTAGTTTCCCTGAAGTTTTGCCACAAGATGATGGGCTGAACCATGCAAAACCCTGATGCTGACCCAGTTTTACCAAGAACAGATTTCATTGCCTCTGGTACAGAGGTATTATTGCCTACATTAACTTAAGTCAAGATATATAGCGTACCAAAAATGCTCTGAGGGACTGCCAAGCATTAAATTTAATTAAGCATAAATTACAGATGTGCAGGGCATTTTGGCTGTACGTATTCCTCTTCTTGATCCTCAGAACAACCTCTTAGTTACCAGCCACCCCAAGAAGTTATGCTGCAAGCTCGTCGATCATAAGAATTATTTCCTCTGTGGCACTTGGAGTTGCAGATCTAACTCTATTAAGTCTGTAGTTACCCCAAGCAGTTTCACGGAGAACCATATGGCCCTGGCAGGCAGGTGATCCTCAAAGCCCTCAAACAAGCATCAGCGTGCATCATGCCACATTGCTTTTACGTCCTGGTACACTTCATTTCATGGCTGCACGTCACATACAAGTTTTGGGGAAAAGGGCTGTGTTCACATTTGGGATCTGTTTGTTTCTCCAGGGATGTTTTGATGCAACTGTCTCAGCCACTTCACCTTCAGCTGGCCGCCTTTCCACAGATGACCAGTCATCCAAAACACCGGAGAGATTTTAAGCCTCCTTGATCTAAGGGAGGCGGATGAAAAAAGACATGATGCAGGCAAATGTCACATTTGTGTCACTGACTGAAACATTGCTGCCAGGATACATTATTCAGCATCTAACAGACCTACTGATATAACCCTGAGCTGAATGCCCCTCAAAAGATCAGCCATCCATGGCTTTCCCACAGCAGGTGGAGAGATTTACTGCCGCAACCCTGGGGTAGAAGAAAGGAATACCTAACCCTGTGTGCCCACGCAGCCCATGGAAATGCATTACAAGTAACATGTCCACTTTTTGCTTAATGGAAAATTCTACATAGCGCCCCAGCTGTATAGATAAGGGAGCCCTGACTCCAGGCACTGAAACAAAATAAGTTGGCCTCCTACTCTGTTTGAAAGTCTTTGCTATGTGCCAATGGAAAACACAGGACTATATGATTTCTTTTGCCACAAACATGTTATTACTGGTAAAATACTTGATACTAACAGGGAGAGAGCAGAAGCAACACTACCAGCTCAGACCTTCAGCCCTGGTCTTACTTCATGTCATCACATGGAGTCGAAGAGAGAACTGGGGCAGTAGCTGTTCCCTGAGCAGCTCTTCCCCGTGCTCTGAATCTGCAAGTACAGATACACCGGGATGCAATCATCTCCCGTCGCACGCACAGCCTCACCTCCCATCCGACCGAGAGAAAAGATACTGGCAGGTTCTGCTGCCCTCCTTATTCCTCTTAACTGGCTTTGTGCTAGAATCCATTTTGGGGGTAATGGGAAGGAAAATTGAGTTAGACCTTTTTAAAGGGTTTGCTAATGAATTTATTCATGAAAGACTTCAAGGCCTGAGTTTTCCATCAAACACCAGCACAGGCTTCGTTAACCAATACTCACCCTATGACTTTTACTAGAAAAGCCAAGATGTTACTTTCCTGTTGCTTCAGTACCTTTTTACACATCTTAGCCATATACTGCCCCCAGAGAGTGTTGGACCATTTCCCCCATCAATTACATCAGCAACAGTGAAGACCCTGGCACAGCTTACATAAATCCTAAACTTCTCACATTTCAAGACATCTGCTTTGCAACTGCAAGACACAATAGGCCAAAAGCCAAAGTTCTCCATTCCACCGTGGTTTTCAAGAATGTCTAGAGATACAGAAATATCCACTGCTGTTTGGTCATTTTGAAAGTTAAATTAAAAACCATGCTCCAACCAATCTGTATTAGGCATAAGAAAATTCTTTCTACTATCTGCCAAAACAAAGACTGGTAACTCTGGGGAGGGCAAGCCCCATGATCTGTTATAGAGGCCTTTGGGGGCTGCAAACTCAACGACTTTGTCACGGAGAGGCCAAAAGGCAAAAATCAGGTCATAAAGGCACAGAAAGCCATACAACAGGCACGCGGCTTCAGAGATCAGAGCCCGCATCCCTTTTACTTAAACGTAAACGTCTCTCACAGCATTACAGCTGGAGCTCCAACTACACAAAAAGCTGTATTACCAGATCCTCAGCTCAAATACTGCTGGGTGTGCTCCAGCCACAAAGTGCAGCGGAAGGCAATTTTATTTTTTGTTGTATGTGTGTTGCATCTGTCCCATTATAAAGAAAAGGTGCTGGCCAGGCACGGCCCAGAGGTGCTTCTGTTCCCAGCTAGGCAGCCCAGCTCAGACCCTAAGACCACCAGAGAGAGCGCATGAAGCACACTATTTAAGCAATAAGATTGTAAAACAAAAAGCAAAGAAAACCAAATCAGACTTCTGTGGCTGAGGGATTAGTGCTGAGCATCTCTGCAGGAGAGTCTCCTAAGACGGAATTTGTCTCACCCGGTGTCCCCTGTGCCTTACTGGAAATGAATGTGTCAGCAAAAGTCCCCCAGTGTTCAGCACTGCCCAGCTCAGCACAGTACTCATTCATTACTTAGGCTTCACACAAGCACATCCTCATTTTAAAGCCCATAAAGTTGCTCTTGGGAGTTGGACGGTGGAAGATATGATCTCTGATACCATAATAACAAGAGGATGTAGGAATCAGAGAGAAGCCATCTCCCTTGTCTTGTTTAAGGGAGGCAGAAAAAGAGGTGCCCTCCTCCCAACATGCCCCAGCAAAACCCTTAGAGTACTGGTACCACCGGTGTGCTCCATCCACATACCCTGCCTATACAGGAGCGATGAACAGCACGAGGAGCAGCTGCAGCAGACAGGAGCACTTAGAGGAGAGTCCCACATGAGCTCTCTACCATCTAACACTGGCTTCTGAGATTTGGGGATTTCACATCCTGTCACCTGGAGGAGATTCAGACACAGGGTGCCCTGGCAGCTGTGAGTACCAGGGAAGCCAGAGCCAGAAAGTAAAGTGGAAACTCATCTTCCCCTTGCAGCAGCCTAAAGGTTACAGAGGTAACAGGAGGTTATGTCTGCAATTCTGATCAGCAGAGCTGTCTGCCGATCCAAACACAGAGCCAGACACAGCCCTTCTAAGTTACCTTTCCCGCTATCCTACTTACCCACTGTGTGATCAGAACAGAGCGTATGACACTTGCAGATGATTAATGATGGCAGTAATTAAGAAGGTGGCTGATTTTCACATGTAGAGTCCTTGCTGCTTCCCTCTGGACCTCAGCTTCTCCTGCAATCAGGTAACTCCTTATGATCCTTGCAGCAGTGATTGATCTTTCTATCAGTGAGTGCATTGGATGCTTCACTTCTCCTTGCTGCCTGGGGATTGCAGCCCTCCATCCTCTTGCAGGGCAGATAAGGTGCTCGGATTTAATGTCTGAAGCTCTTAAGTTGTTGGGAAAAAGACTTGGTGCAGGGAGTAGAAATGTCAGGGCAGGCTGAAGTGAGATGAACTTTTGTAAACCTTTTGCTTAAGAGACAGATAGAATATTCTAAATAATTCAAGTTTTGGGCAATCCAAACCATCATCTTCAAGCAGATTTTTTTTTATTATTATCTTATTTGGGGGTTATTAAACACTTTTTGTTCAATCTTTTAAATTAAAAGATTATACTTCAAGAAGTATCCAAGATTTACACTAATCTTGTTAGAAAATAAAGCAAATTTCAGAAAGTTGTTGAAACCAACAATGAAGTCACATAGTAGTCCAGATGGTTGCAAAGTTCGGAGGAACAGGGGAAGCAGCAGGGGAGGTCCATGGAGAGTAAGTGGGATAGCGCTTGCTGCCCAAGAGCCCTTGAGATGGATTCTGCTGGACTCTCCCCACACTCTTCACAGGGACTCATCCATGACCAATGGCAGAACCAAACCCGGAATGGGGTGCCAAGCAATGAACTAATGCCTCAAAGTCATCCAAGACTGAGAAAGGGTTGAATGGGACGCAAGATCACATGGCACATAGGACACAGCCATAATGACATGATGTGAAAGATGCAAAAAGACAAATCTGAAAGCTTTAGCAATCTTTCCCCCATCAGACAAACAAACAGGTATCGGCATCTATGTCTGCTCAGGCTTTGCCTGGTGAATAAATGATGCATTACCATGTGTTTTTATTCAAAAGTGACTTTGAGGTTCCAATCTCCAATATTTCCTGATATTCTTAAGGATTAGGAGTTGATAATGGTGACTTATAATCAACAAAGGGTCTACATTAGCAGAGACTTGGGAAAAAAAAAAGCGAGCAACAAAAAGAAAGAGAGAAAGGAAAAACAAAAGGCAACTCTAATAACTGTTGCAGGAACTTGACAGATATTTCCTTCACACTGAGCTGTCAGTAAGTAAAAACATATTGTGTCAGGCTGTAGTTTACCTATGCTTGCATGCAAGCATCGGAGGCTCAGTGGGACTAATTATGAAAATATTATTATAATGGATTAGTAATTCTGTCAATCAGAGACATGCATCTGGTAACAAAAAAGCAATGGGTAAAAATGCCACAGGACAGGAGAATTTAATGCTGTGGGTTAGTACCAAATGCATGTCTCATGGGAGAAAAAAAGATTTGAGTTATGGTGGGGGAGAATTGCTGGGATTGTATATTAATAAGAGAACTTGTATCAGATCTGTGGCTCAGAAAAACATTAAAACCAGCTGTAAAGCCATTTTTACCCTTTCTCTCTAAAGGTGGCTTTGACTTACTTGGAAAGGGTACGATTTCAAGCTGCATTAAAAGTTTGCAGGCAGAATTGCCAAACATCAGCATTAGACGGGCCTGCTCAATCAAAGGAAAGGGTGACATCTCAACCACCAAGGACATTCCATTTATCTTTGAAATCACATTCTAGAATCAAAGAACAAGAAAACCTGGGGAAGACACTGCAATTTTGGGTAAAGAACGTGGTTTTAAAATTGAAGAAGAAAGTGCCTTTGAATCTGTTTCCTTACTGGGGATCTTTCCCTTTTCTCCCTCACCCATGTCTGGTTTGCCATTTAGGACCCTGCAGGAGAGCTGCACTATGGTCAGGATGTCTCAGGGAAGGCAGCTGAGGAGCTGTCCCCTGTCTCCTTTTCTGACTAAAACCACCATAAAGTAATTTATTCTGTAAAACAATGTGACGCTTGTAAATAACTGCAAGCATTTTGAACTTCAGTCTCTGCTTTACAGCTCTGCCAATATGCGCCCTAGTAACTTGGCCAGTTCTTGGCATATTAATACGTTTTATTGCGATTTTTGTTCCTTGTTTGCTCAGGGGGTTGAGGCAGCTCCTGCGTTATGGGCCAGTCTGGAAGGCACACGTTCCCCCAGAGGAAGGAGCAATCTCCTGGCTCAGCCTCCGCAAGCTGAGGGGAGCCAAACGCAGCCGGGATCAGATCCGTCCGCAGCCCCCTGGGAGGTTTAGGGAGCACTGTCATCTGGAAAATTAGGATGCTGCAGCTTCCCTGGCTTTCTCCTTCACAGCGGGAGGGGGCGGGGGCTGGGGGACTAAGGACCAGTTTGTCAGTCTACAGCACTAGATAACTGCCGGAGCATTGTTGCTGGCCTGACAATAAAAATATCATCTTTTTCTTACAGCTGATATAAAACCAGCCAATTAAAGTCCTTCTCCTAATCCCAGATGGCTGCCTCAGGTACTGGCACCAAAGCTGAAGGATGAGGAATTTGTACACAAAAATGGACTGGAAACGTTGACTGTAGAGCCGGGCTGTGACAAGACACTGAAAACAGATGAAACGAAGACAAAAATATCTGTGTATGCTTCACCTTTCCTTTGACGTGTTGTTGCCTCTTCTTTGCAGATGCTTCAGGCTAAGTCTCGGAGGCACTGTACCACTAACTGATGGGACAGAAAAGGAAAACACAAACACTAAACTGAAACACAGAGAATAACTCAGAATAGTTTTGCACTCAAAGGAAAGGAAAAAGAGGAAATATCCAGGCCCTCTTTTCTGCTATCATCTTGTTTTTCCTCAAGTACAAGTGCTTTTTGTTCATTGGAATTGCTCTGAAATTATTCTGGTCTAAGACCGGACTCAGGTGTTGGGTATGAGCCTGCCAGCAGCACCTCTGCTAGGTTGGAACAGAAAAGAGACGAAAGAAAGGAGGCAAGCTAATGTGAGCAGTCACCAGCTAAACACATAATAAAAAGCATATATTCAAATGGAAGACCGGCTTAATTTTGATTATCATTTCTATCCTACAGCCTAGAAGATGGAGACACAGACTTTATACTGGTAAAAGACACAATACAAAAGCCAGCAAAATTGGACAGTATGTCTGACCCACAAAGATGTGCTCCTGGCCCCAACCTAAACCATTGACAAGCAGGGAGTGCCATCAGGCAAAGAAAAAGATTATAAGAAGGCAATAAAGAGATAAATCCCAAATAAGTGAGAATAAAATCCATCTGGTTGGCCTGGGACTTCTCTCCCCACTTCAGCCAAGGGACTGCAAGCAACTTTATCCCATCATTTGTACAACAAAAAGCTGCGAAAGTGATGTAGAGGATTCCCTGCAACAACCTCACTGAAAACTTATTTGAAAACAAAAACTGCAGAGAAAGAAGAGGAACCAAGGCACAGTGAGACGAACCCTGAGCTCATGGTCTTCTTGCTGTGAGCACCTCCTTTCACCACTTTGTGCTACAAAATTCCATTGCTTCAGCAGCCACAGGCTGAGCACCAGCTCAACCTGTGAGTTCCTTCCCAACTGGCACAAATGAATGGATTTTCAAAAACAAAAATACACAGAACTTTAGCATCTACAGCTTTGGGCAGGTTTTTGGAGCATCAGTTCTGATTTGGGTTGTTTTTATGTAAAAGTGGGTGAGTAGTAAACACGGGCTTGCTGTAGCTCTTCTAGACTAACTTCCTTCTGCAAACAAGTCTCTCCCTGCTGAGCATTTTTGGAACATGCTACATGTTACTTCTCCCTAAATGAGCAGCTGAGTGCCCCTACGTGATGCGTACTGTGGTTACAAGGACTTTCCCTGAGCTTTGGTTCCAGATTAAGTAACTCACACACCAGAATTTTTCTGCAGAAGTGGAATGGCTGCTGATACATTCTAAAGGAGAAGAAGAAAAAAAAAAAGAATTCAGCTCTTTTTGAGACATCAACGCTGTTCAGAGGAAGAGCCAACAAAGGCATCACATAAGCAAGAATAAGCTGTGGTAAAACTTTTTAAATATAATTTTTTGGTAAAATGCCATCATGATGATCAGGGCATTTTGGACAACACTGCCAGCTGAATCCAGTTCATGCATGGTGCCCTCAGTCCACTGTATTTTATGTTAGAGACAAACTTTCAAGAATCCTCGCTAGCTTTTTGAAGCCATGGCAGGGTGTTTGTCACAGCCATGCTGTCCCTGTGGTTGCTCAGAGTGCATTTACACTGCCACTAAGTCACAACCTGTTAATAGCCCAGCATTGATTTGATTTTCAGGATCATGTGTTTTGCTGCAAGTCACCCAAATAGACCCAATACAGTCATTCGGACTTGAAACAGCCCATGTTGCAAGTGGATGCACCTGCAATAGTTGCCGATGAGTTGCTGTAACCATTAAACAAGTCATTCTTAAGACAGCAACTTTACAGTTGATTTTATTAACCTGTATAGTTTGAAGCCTTGGCATTTTTGTGCACCATGCAAACATGCGCTGGACTTTTCTCCCAATACAAGCAGAGAAAGCAATTTTGTACAGGTGCAGGCTGATGAGGCAGGTCCATGAAAGGAACAGGATGATGTTCCTGGTTAGGAATCCTCCTCTTTGGAAGGTGCAGGGATCTCCTAAATGGATAAGTAAGGGCTAATCTCTTATATTAGGATCACTTTGATCTAGATGCACTACCATAGGGTCTAAATTTTAGACAGCAAGGTTTAAAACTATCAGTTTTCATGACACTTTCAGAAAAGAGAATTCTCAACACTTCAGCTTTTCTCTCTCTACTGGCAATATGCCTGCGTACACTTTGCATCGGATTATTTAGCCAAATCCAGGACTCTAGAAATGATGGAGCAGTAGGATGTAAATAGGACTGATCTTGATAATATCACATATTTCATTGTCCTGCTGAAAAGATAAATTAAGCGTGTTATTTGCACAGGCCCTCTCGTGTCTAACGAGACTATTTTCATGTACTTGGTGGCAGGCACAAGTAAGCTGTGATGGAAGAAGCCAATTTTGGGAAGGACACTGGAGATTAATCAGCAGGTATTCTCCTTCCATGGACGTGTTCTCTTCTGAAAGGTACAAGCCCACTCAGAGACCTGCCGTACCACAAAATCCCTGCAGCTATTGAGAAATGCAAGCCAGAGGCCAGTTGATTAGAAAGGTAACTACAGCATAATTGATTCAGGGTCTATATCTTACATTTCAAGCTACCACTATTTAAAACCAAGCTTTAAAGGGAAACAGGCTTAAACAACTAAAAACAGACATACTAGGCAGCAGTCGCGTAGCGATGGACATTAGTGCTGCTCTAGAGCTGGGGTTGTGCTCTGCCAGCTCCTCTAGGACACTCACCAGATGTGCTTAGAAACTGCAGGGTACATGCCTCGGCTGTGGGCCAGCACCTCCATCAGATCTGAAATCCAGACTGGGAACATGATGCTGCATTCCAGGGTTTGACCCGGTAAGGATAACACTTGCCAGCCCTGCAGAATTTTCCCCTTTAAATCAATGAGGATTTTCCAGTGACATTAAAGGAGTCTTGAATGAGTCCCAAAGCTGTCATCTTCATTTTCTTGCATCTACCTCTGTGGTAGGAAGGGACCTAGTAGCAGTGTCCACCATGAGTCCAATTTACCAGGCCCAATGAGAAAAATGCACCTAAGAGCAACGGAGCTTCTCCAGCAAGCACCAGACTTCTAAAAGACTCCTCTACATCAGGAATGTTGTTGTTCAGAACTATGCTGATGGTCCAACTACTTGCACATTTTTTAGGAAACAGGTATATTAAGAATATTTGATCTTTGAATTTCTTAGAGGAAAATGGCAACAGCAAAAAATAAATATTCTAATACAGAGACAACATAGGAAATATTACAAGGAAAATCACTGGAAATCAAGAACTAAACCCTAACCTCTCAGCATGCTTTTTTCTAAAAGTATATCACCATACTTCTACTATTTTCCTTTGTATCGCATTATCTCAGGAAACTGGAGCTTTGCTGATATTTCATTACCCCTGTGAACACAGCTACTGCTACATAAATAACAATAATACTGTTTCTCAAGGACAAATAAATGTATTTTGATCATATCTGAAAGGGAAAGTGAGGGGAAAATAATCTTTGGTCTGAGATAAAGCAAAGAAAATAGCATAAAAGAAAGGTGCATAATCAGCTAATACACGAGCCAATGAAAAAGGTTTTACTACAGAAATGGCTTTCCTTTCTTGAAGGAGAGTTTGTGTGCCGAAATCAGTCTCTTTTTCCAGTGCTATGCAGTCTACTCAAACATATTCCTTCCTCTATAACCTCTCCTAGCATCTACCCCATTCAGAGGACTGCTAACATTTACCTCCCTACTGCGCTGCTTTCGGATTGCGGCATTCCCCATTAAAAGGTAAGGTTTCCAATTGCTCGTATTCATAAGACTCATTTTCATTAGATAGCATCTTTCATATCCTCTCTCTACGTATTTCCTGTGTAACTAATTCCTACAAAGCTTATGGGGACTGTTCGGTTCAAACGCAGACTCTGCCAAGGTCAGAGACCTCCTATGCTCAGCAGTGCTGGATGCCGATTCTTTTTCGTCCTCTCCCAGTAGAAATAAGAGACAGGAAAAAAACTATTCTCTCTCTCATTTTTTAAACAATTTTGTTCAGCTAGAGCTCTGCTACCACCTTTCAAATGATGGCGACTGCTGGTAATTGAAAAAAAAAGTGGAAGAGTTTATGACTCCAGTTGAGAGCAATAGCCCCTTATTTACAGGGTTACAGATTCTGCTATATCCCTACACACTGAGAGCAGTGCTCTGCGCTTCCCTTTTTCCTAGGAAAACGGGACCACTCACAGACTAAAGGAGAACCCATCATAAGATGCATGGCAGACTTTGCCTGCAGTTTGTCAAGGCAAAGTGAGAAAAAGATTTTATTGGTATCATTTTATTTCCAGTTAAGTTCCATAAAATCAATCTCTGGGAAGCTCCAGTAGCTGATGTCTGCATTTACAGGCTAATGCAGTGAGTGGGCATAGCTTGAAATAGATAGCTGTAAAAAGAGATAGCAGCAATGCAAATTGGACTGAATAAGAAAATTATATCCTGAATCGTACAACTGTAAAAACAGCAAAGGCAGAGCAAGTAAAACTGAGACATCTCTGCTTAAACCATGGTTTGTAAATATCATGGAACAAGGTAGAGTGACAGTGCAGCACTGGAGAAGCAGATGCCTTCCTTCTAGAAACTTGTTACATGCTTTTGTAACTTAATTTGTATCCAGAGACAACATAAGCCCCAAACTATACAAAAATGCTTATGTATGCAAAGCTCTGTAACGGCATGTAAAAATTCTAAACTTAGATTTTTATAGATGAGTCTGGGTTTTTGAAGTCATATTAAAAAAAAAAAGAAAAAAAGAAAAAAATCACATCTTTTCAAGTCTCCAGGTACAATTTACTATGCATTCCACAAATTCACTTGTTCAGTTCAAATTGGACCTAAATCCTTTTGCTTTCTTTGCGGATACAGAACAGGATCCAAACCCGCTGCAAGTTTTAATGTACCATCCCTGCTGAGTAGGCATCACTACAAAGTGTTGATAACTCAACCTTTCCCTTTAAACACAAAACAGAGTTTTGAGTCAGGACCTGTGGGCTTTTTAATAGTTTAGATGCCATTTTAGCTGCTGCCTAAAGCATAATGCCTGGAGCATAAATGAGAGGGCAAAAATCGAAGTCAGAGGTATTCTGCTAACTCTAATTGTATTTATATTTCGACTAATTCAAATCAAAACACAGGGAATATGAAATAAAAGCTGTGATTCCCAGGACACCCCATAGCCCAAAAAGGAGATGTAGCAGGCAGACTGTGCCTGCTGCTGCCATGGGGCTGAGCGGGACCATAAGCAAGGCTGCACACGAGACGAGTACGTGTTTGACCTTTGAAGTAATTCCCTCCTCGTGAAAGCCAAAAACTGGCTTAATACTCAGGAAAAGTGCTCTTCCAAATAGATAACGACCAATTTCAGGAGCAGAGCCAGGAAACAGCCATGTAACTTACAGCAGGGATGGCCTGGGTGGGTCAGGAATGAAGAAAATTCACCCACAAAACCAGCTGTTGTTCTGCTTTCCTTTTCCTCAAGCCCTTTTCCATCCAAGAGGGCTTGGTGGTTTGGTGCCCCACTTGAAACGTGCTTTGAGCTAAGCTCTGTCCTGACCCCAGTCTTTGTCCATGTTCAGCAGGACCCTCCGGAGGGATCCCAGCTGAGAAGGTCCCCCAGGTCCCCAATCCTAACCACCCTCCTTGTGCGAAATCCCCACAAAGCCAAGCACCTGCAGCTCCCAACTGTGGGCAGTGGAGGTGGGCAGTAGAGCATGCCGGATTTGGGAAGAAGGGAGTGCAGGTATGGCCACAGCCACATGCCTGGCCCTGCACTGGCTGTCTTTAGCTGGCTTGCTTTGCTCCATTTTCTCCCCAGGATTTCCGTCCTTTCTCATTCAAAGCTCTCAATCTCCACCAGGAGACCTGTGCAGTACAGGCTGAGAAAGGGCATCAGGAAGGGACTGTATGCACTCTTCAAAAGACAGCAAGCTGCCTGCAGGTGTCACACATGGCATCCCAGGAAGAAAGTAAGTTATTGGTTTACGTTTAGATATGATGCTTCCTAACAGTGGAGAGGTGAATTACGATCACGTAATTCCTGGTTCTTAGGGAACCTTGGTCCAGGACGCTCATCTTTCCTGACCGAGGTGCAAGTCACGGGTAGCCAACAGGCAGGTGTCAGCAACTTTAGATATCACCTTTGAGAGCTTGCTCCATGCAGTCCTTAACCAGAGTTATTTTTCTTCGGATCCCTTAAGTTCTTGCTTTTTAGCACCTTATTCCATTAAGCAGCTGCTTCTATTTTAACAGAAATAATATAATTTTCAAACTTTTTCAAACAGCTCCATTTTTTAGCCTCCTCCCAATTATACTGACCTCCATTGGTTTTATTTATTTCTCTAATATCTCTCCAGTACTGTAGCATGCAGTACTTCAGCTCTTTCCACAGTATTATATTAATCTCTCTCAAAACTCATTGCACCATCCAACCAGATACTTTAAAAATTTCAGTTAAAGGAATGATTCTGAAATTTCTTTTAATATTGGAAATACCATTTGAGGTCCTTTTTTTTTTTTTTTTTTAATGGTAACAGATTTTTAAAAGCATCTGGCAGGGGAGGATACACCAGCAAACATCTGTACTCAAAACGCAGCAAACGTTGATAGTGCCATTGACTTTGTATAAATAGCTGTACTACTAGCAAGTATAGAATATAATGGAATAAATGCCACTTGCTGCATTTTTATATGCCAATCAATACATGTATTTTTGTCAACAAGACAGAAAGGCTTTCTACCTTTGGTGCTGCACCTGGTACAAGCCATCTAGACAGGCAGAAAGACATGCTGGGAGGTAACTGAGGTTGAGACTAGGATGTTCCCACTGTGCTGGCACAGCTGCTTTGCTTTTCCAGTTAAAAAAAAAACAAAGCAACTTTCTGAGCTTGCAAAAGCTGGGCTAAGAGTTTTTCTAGGGCAGAGACCAACTGCTATTGCCCAGCATATAGCTTCTTTCAAAACACTTTCACAAAACCCTAGGTCCTTCTCTGAGTTCTGCTGGTGTTAACAACAGTAACTTCAAGTGTTCCAACTGCCCAGATGTTCANAAAAAAAAAAAAAAAAAAAAGTGGAAAATATATCTTAGCCCCTGTGGTACGCATTTGTCAGAGTTGAAAAAAGTTGAGTACCTGTGGCTACTGAGAAGTTCCAAGTTTATCAATGTATTTTCTCTTGCAATATTTAGCAGGATGAATTTTTACCAACAGAAAACTCTCCTTACAAAATGAGTCTCTCTCTAATAACTCACAACTTAGAGGTAAGCAGAGAGCAACCTTTTACTAACTGAAATTTTAACATTCCTTCAGGAGATTTACAACAAATTGTTTTCCAGGTCAGTTCAGGCCCCCAATCTGTCTAATTCATAAACAGTCCCGTCTCTAACAGATGACTGCATTAAAGTTACCTTGCTAATCAGGTCAGGTGAGGCAAATATCCCTTTAAAAATGACCACCACCAAAAACCACAACACAAGTCTGCCTGGAGCTTCTAAACAACCTCAAGGAACAAAGTGCCCAGAGAGTATCAGAATAAAAATATTCTGAGAGACTTTAGAATACGATAGAGCAAACCCACACTTTCCTTCTCCCCACAGGCAAGTACTTGCCATAGCATCAGTTTGCAATGGGACCTGTCTTTTATACCCAAAGCACACAAAAGAAAGAACAGCTAAATTACCACCTGATGTCTCTAATAATTTGCATTTAGGTAGACAGTAGCTTCCAGCAATTTCCCTTTTCTTGGGAAATGAGGAAGAGGAGAAGCAAGAAAATAGAAAAGGAAGAGCAGATATGTTGGTTTACTTGACATTTATTCTGAGTAATCATAATGCAGAGGCACCCGCATCCTCCATTGCTGCTTTAACAGCTGCAAATATATCCATGGAAATTTTCAAATGCACAAGCCCAGCTGCCTTCAGTCATCACATAGTACAAAGCACTCAGCGTGCACCCTGCTTCTGTCCTGTTAAAGCAAATATACATCTTGAAATAACAGATCAGCTTCTAAGAAAATAAATGCACACATGTCCTTAATCCAACCTTTTTGCTTTTATACCAGTTCCAAAAAATTGTGTTATATCCTGTCTGGGCTAAATCTGGGCATATAATCTGTGAACAGATAGGGTTTACACAAACATGACAAATAAATAGTGATATACAAAGGCAACAGCATCCTGAAGTTTTACAAGACAAATAACCCAAAGCTGTAAACACTTTTGAAAAATAATTAGCTCATCAGTTTGCTTGGGTCCCTGCATCTTTTCACAAGTCTGCAATAAAATGAAGTAAACTCACCTCAGGCTACTTTTGGTTTTGCAGCACTCTGAGAAACCTTTTTGCATTTGTTAATATTTATATTCCTGCAGTGAGTAGCAGCTCTGTTATGGAGTTGGGCTCCATTGGGCTGGCTGGCCTCCACATGGATACCCATGAAAGAAACAGCCCGTGCTTAAAGTGCTGGTGATCTTGATTTATTTACAGCTATTTTCTATGGACAGAATGGGAAACAATTGTCCGAGCTGAACGCATGGTCAGCAAGCAGCAACTCTTAGTTGCATTAAGATGTTTCTACTCTTCAGCTAAATGTTGAAAGGGCATGTTTAAAAGGAGACTGTGGAAGTTTCTGCTCAAACCACAGAGCACGAGATGCTAAATAAGGTGCCAAAGGTGGCATCAAGCTCTCAGGAATGAGGGGTCCATCAGCTCTGCAGCTCAGGCAGACACAATCTGCTTCCAGGGAGATGTTCCTGCACAGCACAGGGTGCTGCAGAGCCCAGGATTACTCAGGTAAGCGCTCACAAGCCCTGGACACTGGATGCATGTCAAGCCAAACCAACAGCCAGCTGAAAAATGCTTTTTTTACAGACTAGACAGCCATAGAAGATATCATTAAATGTCACTCCATTAACAAACTTCATTTCAGTCACTCTCTGTCGCAATAGATTTTTATTCCATTAAGCTCAGTGTACTCTACCCACCCCTACAAAGAAGAGCATGTGATAGTGTTTAGTAGAGCAGCCATTAATCTACATTTCTGGCACTGCTCTGGAGCTCGGAACAGCAGAGATGACAGTCGTACATATACAATAGTTTCCTAAAGCCTCCAGCACAGCCAGTTACAGTTGGTTTTGTGGGTTTTGGCTGGGTTAACTCCTATTTGCTGTCCCTACTGTTCACTTTCCTGGCTTCTAAAACTGCTGTTGTAAGCAACTGAAGAAGCAGCAGGGTCCAAACGATAACTAGCCTTCATCTGCTGTCTTTTCTCTGCAACGGCATTACAGAGTAAAGCCTCAGGCAGGTAAATATAACACTGCTAAGTCAGAGACACACCTTCATTGGCTGTAAGAAAGGATTACCAAATCTCAGATGGAAGGATCAGACTTTGCTTCTTAGTCTACGTGTGAGAGACAAATAGATGTATGAACAAATGAAGAAGCAAACCAACTGGGATGATGTTAGGCAGGTGACTCATCCAACCAACAGCCCTGTAGCAAGGCAGAAGACCTCTCTGTGAAATGAATTCCCTTCTGGATTATTGCCTCCCAAAGCAATAACATAAATCCACCTAACATTTAAGCAAAGGGATATTGGATTTGACGGATCAACAACAATTATGTTTGTCTACAGAGTTATAAGGTCACACTACTGAAGACCCAGCTGAGAACAGCAGGTGCATGGGGGAAGGGGCCAGATATCACAAGGTAACTAGAGGAGATTAACCTTCGAAGAAAATAAAAGATATTAAGAAATCATCAAGGCAGAAGCAGTCCCACAGGAACCAGCAGTTAGTTCACTTTTCATTGCTAATAAGAGATACAGTAAAAGCCTGCAATGTTCTGCAGTTGTTTGTTGGGGTTTTGTTTTGTGGATTGTTTCCTAAACATAAAGATCAACTGACAGATCACACAGTCCAAACTCCTTGAAGCAGACACCGTACAGAATAAAACTTCCTTTGAAGCAGAAATCAAGCAAGCAGTCCAAAGACCTCCAAAACGCATTCTCCAGTCCTACCCACTGCCAAGCACTTCCAGACATGCCCATTGCAACTTCCTAAGGTGATACTGACATCTGTCTGGAGACACGTTACTGAGACAGACCCCAAAGAGTTAAGTTTCCAGAGAAAACCCATCCAGTGAGATAAACTACAGCAGAACCCACACAAATTCAATTCTAGGTATCCAAAGCAATGGGGTAGCTTCTGTCCTTGGATGATGTTTTGTGCTCCCACGTTCATGTGATGAGGGTTGGGGTGTAATACAGTTCCCTGTGCCTAGTACGCTCCCATCACAAGCCTTTTCCTTTCTAAAGGTAATCAAACTAAAGAACACATCTTCTTTCACAAAACAGAGAACAGAAACTAACCTGCTAAATTATTTTTTTATTCAATTCAACTTTCTTTCTGTTTGTACAAAGTCTTCATGGGTCAGGATTAATGTACCTCACATACCGCAGGAGCATTTACTGATATCACGAAATTGAAGCTAATATGCTACATTTCTCCCTCTCTCACTGCTGCACAGAATACCTAAGTCACTTTAAGCAAAGAGCAGCTCATATTTAGAGCTTACTTTTGGGAAAGTGCCAAACCAAGTATCCTAACAGGGGGAGGGGATCAAGAGACTTCTCTCCTGGCTCACTCAAGCCTTGCTCCACCACCACTCATCTTCCAGCTTCCCCAGCTGGTGGCACGACCAGCCAACCCAAAAATCTCACATTCAGCCACAAGGCAGTTTGGATGTGGATGCCTTTGCACCTAAGAGCATCTTTCAAAATAATTGGTTCTGCAGTGCAGAAAAACCTTTCTCCTCTGAGCCAACTGAAGTACGATAGTCATCTCTTCACTGGAGGACGCTATCCTAACATTGTGACTGCTAGGTACACAGAGCCTGGATTGAGACAGTCAGAGGGGTTGCTGTACTGCACAGCCCTTCCTCCTGACTGCAGGGCAACTGGTTCATAGCTAAGGATGCTGCTTGTACCTTGGTCCAAGAGTGCCGCCCCCCCCTACCCTGGCGGATCGACCCAGTGTCAGACTGCAGTGACACATCAGACAGAATCACAATTCCCCTCCTCCAACACCAAAATAATTGATCAGCCCAAGAAGTCCCTCAAAGAGAGCTTTTTAAGCCTGCTAGATTTCAGAGAGCTGCAGAAATCTGATACACCAAGCAAATGAGTTTACATAGAATATTTGGTTTTGCATTTAAAACACTGATCTTATTAATAATATATACGAGTGCTCTCAGCTAGTGCATTGGTACAGAGTACATTAAACTGCATATGGAAGATCTGCAATAAATAACATCCTTCTCAAAATGACACTGGAAGCCATTTGACAAGGAAGACAAGACCTAAAACCAAACAGCCCTTCAGGATGGGGCACTGCAACGCAAGGCTGACGGACGCAACATGGCTGGTAAAACAGATGGGGGTGTGTCCAGCTGAGCCAGTTGGGTCGGGTTCCCAGGCTCTCAAAATCTAGTGGGTTCAACGTCGGCGGGGGGGAGCGGAATACACACACACACACACACACATATATCTAATAATTCAGTCTGGCTTCTCATCTCACTACGTAAAAAAACACCTCACAGAAACAGTGCGGCAACAAGAGACTGTCTGCTGGAGCGACCAGACACAGGAGTCGCCTGGCAAGCTGGCAATTGTGTCGGGAGAATCAAATTATCAACAGGGCACTAGCAGTGTAAGAAAGAAAGAAGGGAAGTCCATCTAGGAAAGCCCAAACTAGCGACAGACAGGGAGATGAAGAGAGTCCAGCCCCTGCACTATTAAATTTATTCAGTACAATTCTCCAGTAGGCACTTTTCACCTAGGGCAGTCTCAGGTAAATCACAGAATCACAGAATGGTTGGGGTGGGAAGGGACCTCTGGAGATCACCTTGTCCAACCCCCCTGCTTGAGCAGGTTCACCCAGAGCAGGGTGCACAGGGCTGCGTCCAGGCGGGGTTTGAATATTTCCAGACAAGGAGACTCCACAACCTCCCTGGGCAGCCTGTTCCAGTGCTCTGTCACCCTCACAGGAAAGAAGTTTTTCCTCATGTTCAGCTGGAACTTCCCGTGTTCCAATTTGTGCCCATTGCCCCTTGTCCTGTCATTGGGCACCACTGAGAAGAGTCTGGCCCCATCCTCTTGACACTCACCCTTCAGATATTTGTAAGCAGTAACAAGGTCCCCCCTCAGTCTTCTCTTCTCCAGGCTGAACAGACCCAGGTCTCTCAGCCTTTCCTCATAAGAGAGGTGCTCCAGTCCCCTGATCATCTTTGTAGCTCTCCGCTGGACTTGCTCCAGCAGTTCCCTGTCCTTCTTGAACTGGGGAGCCCAGAACTGGACACAGTACTCCAGACGTGGCCTCACCAGGGCGGAGTAGAGGGGGAGGATAACCTCCCTCGACCTGCTGGCCACACTCCTTTTGATGCACGCCAGGATCCCGTTGGCCGCCTTGGCCCCAAGGGCACAGTGCTGGCTCACGGTCACCCTGCTGTCCACCAGCACTCCCAGGTCCTTCTCAGCAGAGCTACTTTCCAGCAGGTCAACCCCCAACCTGTACTGGTGCGTGGGGTTGTTCCTCCCCAGGTGCAGGACCTTACACTTGCTTTTGTTGAATTTCATTAGGTTCCCCTCGGCCCAGCTCTCCAGCCTGTCCAGGTAATCCTGGGTAAATCCCAGACTAGAGTTTCATTCCTCTCTCTAGGAACACCCAAGAGGTTTATCTGTTTATCAGTCACTAATTCATTGTTCTGAAGTGATTAATTTGTTTAAATTAATTTGTATCTGTGGGGGTATATTTTCTGCCTGTGGAGTATTGTATTGTTTTCTGAATTCCATATTAACGGGGTATGTGCCTATAGTAAATATGTGTATTTTTAACCTTTCTTTTGGGACAAGGGGAACATAGCAGCAAGAGCAAGAACATAGAACAAGCAGAACATAGGAGTGTACAGGCTGGGAACATCACTTTGGTCATTTTTTTGAAAAACAAGTTGTTGGTCTCCAGGTTAATAATATTGACTGGTGATATCTGCTACCGGTGCAAGTAATTTCTAACTATAAAAAATGGTCATGTTAAGAAGCTGAATTGGTCTCAGAGGACAGATGTAGGACACAGTTGATTTCACCACATCCAAGCTGGATACTTGAAATTATTGTCAGACCTTAAAACTATGCTGAAAAACTGCACAACTGCTGTAAGGACCTCCAGCCTTCAAAACTGCCTGTTGTCTATTGTGATAGAGAGAAACACGATAGAAGTTTTCATCGTGGACTGCCAGCACTAGTGTGCTTGCAACAACAGAAAAGAAAAATATGCTACCTAAGACCAAACTTACTGTGTCCAGTTCTGGGCCCCCCAGTTCAAGAAGGACAGGGAACTGCTGGAGCAAGTCCAGCGGAGAGCTACGAAGATGATCAGGGGACTGGAGCACCTCTCTTATGAGGAAAGGCTGAGACACCTGGGTCTGTTCAGCCTGGAGAAGAGAAGACTGAGGGGGGACCTTGTCAGTGCTTACAAATATCTGAAGGGTGGGTGTCAAGAGGATGGGGCCAGACTCTTCTCAGTGGTGCCCAACGACACGACAAGGGGCAATGGGCACAAATTGGAACACGGGAAGTTCCAGCTGAACATGAGGAAAAACTTCTTTCCTGTGAGGGTGACAGAGCACTGGAACAGGCTGCCCAGGGAGGTTGTGGAGTCTCCTTGTCTGGAAATATTCAAACCCCACCTGGACGCAGCCCTGTGCACCCTGCTCTGGGTGAACCTGCTCAAGCAGGGGGGTTGGACGAGATGATCTCCAGAGGTCCCTTCCCACCCCAACCATTCTGTGATTCTGTGATACATCTCCATGTCCCCACACAGCATTTCCTATGCCCTGATGTACAGCATGGTGCCCTGCTTTTTACAGGGGCAACAGATATAGGCAAAATTTTGAGCACTGCAAATGCTATAAACACAAGAAAATGGCCCGTTTCCTCTGCTGCTTTCACTTACAGCACTCCAGGTTTGGAGGAGACCATCCTCTGAGCTGCAGCTCTCCCACCACCGTGGTTGCGCTGCAGTGCCTAATCCCAAACTAATACTGTTAGCATCACTCAGCGCTTTACAAGCCTCATGCAAACATTGCTTCACCTTCTCAGAGACAGGTAACTGCAGGACCTCCGGCACCAAGTTGAAAAAATGAATTATCTAGCGCTATGCAGACCCAGGAGTAAAGCTCAGGAAATTCCTGCATCACTGGCTGACGTTCAGACCCTTTTTTTCCTCCTCCAGCCTAGAAAGACTGAATTAAGAGCCACAGCTCTCTCAAAAGATGCTCTACAAAAAGCCAGGAGAAGACATTAAGTAGGCAAGCAAGGATTAGTTATGCTTATTCGGAGAGACTTTCTTAATCCTGAGAAGTGGTAGCAGAGCTGCACAAAGAAGCAGACAAAAGAATCAAAATGCAATTCTAACGGATAAGTAAAGAGCACCTCTCACCTGCAAACTCAGCCCATTCCAACATGATTTCACTAAACTGTTTTCCACTCAAATTCTGCTTTTCTTCTCTCTTCAGTCATGTTCCTTTGATACTGTGTTGGCTGCCTTCATTTTTTATTTATTGTACTTCATCCCCATTATGATTCTTCTTGGCAAAGTTTTTAGCCAATTGCAGCAATCTCACATCTCTCCTGACCTGCTGCTAGGAATTGATGGACAGCAGTGCTCATTATTTTACAGGTGCCCTCCATTTGGAGAAGCTGCACCATTTACAATACAAGGGAGAGCACGGTGGTGGCAAAGGAATTTTTCTGTCTGAGCCAGAACCTGTTACTAAAATTTTCAATATTTAATCCACACACTCTGTGTAAGAAGATCAGGAATAATCTCCTTATACATCCTACATCCGTGCAAAAACATTAGATCACAGTGTCTGTTAGTGTAAGCAAACATAGGTCCCTCATGCCCATGATTTCTGCTCCGGAATCCCCTCTGATTGTAGCAGACAGCCATTGCAATCAGTGAATTTAAGTCCACAGTTTTACACCCGGGATGCATCTAGCCCAACTGGCTGCATTTCCAAAGAGGGTTTGAGCCAGTTTCTAAAGCTCTGAGCTTTATTCTGTACATCTGTACGTATTTGCTTATGCCACTGTATTTCATGCTTCCATTCCTGAAAAAACCTGTGCTTCAGAGCACAAGCTGCACACACATACACAAAACGGGGAGCACGGCCACCGGCACAGAGCCTGGCAGGGCAGGAACCTGGGCATGAATCACAACAGAAAGGACCACAGAGGTGTGCGGCACCGGGATAACATTGTTCCCACAATGCTGTAGGATTTCAAAAACAAATTCTGTATATTTTAGAGCTGGAAGCAAATCACCAATGAAAAGACCAGTCAGACTTGGTTTACCAGGAGCCTGGCATCTGCAACAGAGGACAGCAACAAAGGTAAAGAGAGAAATAGAGAAAAGTCCTCAGGGATCTGAAAGACTAAAAGAAATAATGACGCATTTGCTTTAGAGCCTGAAAATGGTATTTAAAGTATTTTAAATACTTTAAATTAAATATTTTACATTAAAGTAAAGCAGTATTTGTTTAAATGAGCAGATTGCAAGTAAAATACAACGTGGTACCTTCATTCGCATACAGCAGGGGCTTTCAGGAAACTCCTGTCTGCCTTCAGATGGTAACAAGTAAAAAGAGCACTGGCAGATAATTTTAGAATAAAAAGGGAAATAAAGAGAAGTCCAGCTGCACTGTACAAAGGAACACAGTGAGATACTCATTAGAGGGTACAGCTCTTCCTCTAGACAGAAGCAAAACATATGTCATGCACTAATATTTCAGAACTAGTTCCTACTAACCACACAACTAGGGTATTAAATATACATTTCTGAGTCACCACAGAAACAGACACAAATAGGAGCATGGTAATACTTCAGTATGATGTTCCAAGCTTAAAAGTCACTTACAGTAGAATGAAACCTATTCAGTATTTATTTTCCACAGGTACAAGTCAACAGCCCTAAGCAGATGGCTGTCTTTAGCATAAAATGAGCACCTGAGGAGGGAAAGGGATGCAAGTAACTCCAACAGGCCATCTGTTTCTTAATTTTAAAGCAAAGGGCACAAAGAACTTTGAGGCGCTACCAACTATATCCACACTGTGCCATACCCTCCCAATTACTCAATTGTCAGCATCAGTTAATTCCCCTATTGTTGTGATGTGATGCTTTCCCACGCAATGCCTGAGAGCCATAGATGATTGTGCCATGTGTCACCGCTAGCTTCTCCAGAGAACGTCTTCCCCCAAGCCAAAATACTTCATTTGCAAATCACACCTGAGGAGGAGCTGATAGGAAAAGCTGGCTCCATCTGTAGTTACAGTACCTCTTTGACTTCAGCAGGACATAAGCAAGTACTTAAATGCTTCACAAACCAGACCCTCGGAGCAACGTGTACGCTTCTTTCAAAGAAATATATGTATTAAGCTTGCTCCAGACAGTAAATGTTTATACATTACCAGTTATTTATGAAAGTTTTTGCTCTGCATAATTTACAAAGGACAAAACAAAACTGTCTGCTTCCAAGCCACAGACATTTGCTCTGCCTTTTAAAATATTAATGTCTCCTTTGGTAGGGAATCACACATGACTTCGTGCATGGATGCTCTTTCCTCAAGCACCCACAGCCTACTGCAGCCTAAAACTGCTGCTTTAGAAAGTCAAAGAATGATTTGGAAAGTTTCCTGCACTGATGTTTGTTTCTTAAAAAAAGATATATGAAACACAGAGCAATGCCAGTCTCCCACCTCATGTCCATGTTTCCTCTGCACTCAAGCTGACCAATTTTGCTGAGAATGTTTGGCACTCAGTTTTTTGACCATACAAACTCCAATTACCACACCAAAGGGGGAAGACTGTGAAGAACCTAGATTAAAAATTTGACTCTCTTTCCTAAAATCATAATGTTGCCTTTTAGGGAGGTTTAAACATAGAGGTCTCGGGGCAAGTTATAGGCTGTTATGCTTATACAATTTTACTTAAACAGTTGCACCTCTTGCAAAAGCACCAGCTTGAAATGAGATGCCCACGTCCTCGAGAGACCTCCTCAGCTCCTGCCGCTGGAGTTGTACAGGACAACCTGGCCTCCACACCCACCTGAAGGTTCGCCTACAAGAAGACGTTGTCCTGCTTTAACTCTTTCAGCAGAATGACACCTGCTCTCTGATACAATTTCACCAGCTTAGCAACGTAAAGATGAATGCAATTTTACTAGTATAAAGGTGTTGTATAGTGGCATTAAATATTCCTGTACAGGAATAGAAATTAATGAGACTAGTGAAAACTCCTTCTTATGCATCTAATTGCCTCCACACTACAGACAGTATCAGTGTAGCTTGTTTGGTTTTAGAAAGCTTGTTCAGAACTATTAGGCCTAAATATAGACACAAAATGAAAGTATCTATGCCAGACAATTTTGTATGGCTTCAACAGAAGCAAAAGGTCTGTAAATGTATTTAAATAAGATATGCAATCTGTTCACAATAAGTGTTAAAAAGCCAGTGAAACTCAATTGACAAGAAATTGTGGCATTGACTGAGACTAATGAAAGAACAAGGAAAAGGAGCAATTTTTAAATTTCTTATTAAGTAAATAAAATACTGAGAATAAAAACCTCACAACTAAAAAAGTAAAATCAAAATTACAGAAATTTCAATTATTTAACACAGAGGTTATCCCAAGTAGCCTGAAAAATACCAGGTGCTAATTTGTAACAAGTGAAGACACACATTGTGCATGTGAAATTCATGAAAATCTGACCGCAGGGATCAAACTTGCAACAATTTGAATGACAGAGATTCCCTTGTTCAACTCTCCACAGTCCTGTTGTCATTGCCTATTTGACAAGAAGATCAGAAAGGAAGACAACGGTGACCTAAGGGGACCTTTTTTCACCTCCTGTCAAGGTAAATGTTCCTCAGAGAATCCACCAAAACATTAAATTCATCTTTAATCTCCTGGAAAAAAAATGGCAAGAAGTTAAACAAACAAACAAGTTAAAATTCAACTAAGTCATTTCTCCTCTTCTCCAGCAAAGACCCCATTGTCCATGGATTATTTAAGTTAACTGACAGATAGTTTTATCAAAGCCTTGTCTACAGGAAAAGAAAAGAATAATGCAACTTTAAATGCTGCTAACTGCAAGAAGGTCATAAAGATTTATGGTTTACCCTCCTGTAAATACCATTCTCTATAACTGATCCCCAGGAGATTTACTGAATGCTCAATAACCTTTCTCTGGTGGATGCAAGCAAAATCATCAGCACCATCTCAAAACCCAGTTTATTCAGCAAGCCAAGAGCACTGTGCCTGCAAATTGACCTCAACAGCGCCGTTACTTCTCTCTCTGCTTCTGCAAGTTGGTAGTAATGAAGATGCTGCTGTGATGGAGAATCCTCCCAGTCAAGGTTGAACTTTAAATGTACTTGGAAAGAGTTCTCCGAGCCAAATGTCACTGAGCTGGCCTTGCGGGCCCAGCACGGAAGATGAAGTGTGTACACTGGGCTCTGCAGGATTACTGCTGGAGAGACTCTTTCACCTTCAGCTAAAAGAAAAACTAAATGTTTGCACTGAACTAGGCAGTGGCTTGGCAAATGGAAACAGGAGCCACATCTGCTATTAAATCATTTGTAGTTTTCTCAACTTCAGTGTTACCAGGGATCCTGTTACTAGAAGAAAACGGATAAGCAAATGGGAAAATGTTTGAGGTCAGTCAAATTTCTAGATGTGTTAGCAGAAGCCTGCTTAAAGGAGCCTGACAAACTGCTCCCAAATTCTGTGCGCAGTAGATGTGAGAAAAGTTAGGACAGCATACAAGACAAACGATCACTGGAGCTTTGTATCCCTGTGCAGTCCCAGACACCACCACGATTGCCCAGTCCCAGATCCCCAGTAATGGCAAATCTCTGCCTCCAAAGATGCATCCCAGTATCTTTATGAAACTACCCATGGTGCAGCTAACCTCTGGGCATGTTCTGACACAACACACAGCACAACAAAAGCATTATTTGGCACAGCAACAGGCAGTTCTCAAGCTCAGCAGTTTTAGCACTGCAACAACTGGCGAGCACCGTGGCTGATACATACACAAGCGTGCCTGCACCCCGGATCACCTGAAGAGCTGTTGCATGCTCAGAGGTCCAAATTCTGGACACTGCTGCAAGCTGGGTTCTTCCTGATTAGAGATATGCTCAAGGAAGACCTGGTCCCATTAGCTGGGATCTGCAATTTAAACTTTATTTAAAACTAGTGGGCTGACTACTGGGTACAATTCTACATCTCTGTTAACTTTTATTAATGCAAGAACCATAGGATAACACTGCTTCTCTTCTTCTCCCTCGCAATCCTTCCTCATGACTTCATATCACCCTGCAGCAGCCATCCACGCAAATGGAGCTGTACAGAGAGCACAAGCCTCCTGGCAGAGGATCACAATCTCTTTTCTCCCACTCTCTCCTTTTCTGGCATGAAAAGAAGTATTGGCACAGCTGACAGACAAACAACGAGGATATCATACAAACATCTGGCTCTTACAGGTGTTTGCAGCCAGCGTTCAGTCTTATCTCCCTCTGTGTAGTAAGACTGACTTGCACACACTGCCAGGAGGACTTTAATAGCGTGCAAGTGAGCTTTAAATCTCTGACCTATCTGACCTGTACTGCTGTATTTTTTGCCCCCCTCCTATTTTCCAGGTGTATTATTTTCAATATTTTGGAAAAACGCAGAAATTATAGCCCCACCCACACTATTTAAATACCTCCATATTTTCATGGCAGTTTTAAGCAGAAAGTTGGGAGCAGTCCCCCAGGCCTGGACCTAAACTGCCCCAATGTTGAAGATGACTCTGATCTGGGGTTACAGCTGTTACACAATTAATGCAAGTCTTATGCCTCACAAAGTTCCCAAGATAGATGCAAATAGATCCAAAGCTTTAGGGGGCTAAGACCTGGTGCACTTATTTCCAACTCATCGCTAACTTAGAACAAAATTAAATCCCGACTGTAAGCATCCATCTGTTATTTCCAGTCACCCAGCACCAAATAGAATATTTAAGGAGTGATTTATGATTCCATTTATTTTACATACCTCAATGTGAAGCATGCAAATAGCTAAGTATTTTAAACTAACCAGTGAACAGTTCCCAAGCATCTGAAAACATCTGCATTTCCCTCACCCCCACACAAGAGATTCCAAGTTTTTAAGTAAGAAGATTAGGTTTTAAATTATTCTATTTTCAGAGAAATTATGTCTTGAAGGAGATAACTTGGCCTTTGCAAAAAACCCAGCTGCCCTGGGTGACTCCTGGAAAGGCAGGCAGAAGAGTTCTCCTTCCACCCACCCTCCAAAAAACATTAAATTGCACAGATAAAAAGAAAATAATGAAAAGGTCAAAGTTTTTTGAAGTTTAGTCAAACCTAAATACCATCTCTGATAAGCAGTGGCCCTGGGGTGTGGGGTTACCACTGACCTTTTGCCACACAGGCGTCAATAAGCGGCATCTAATGCCAGGGGAGATATTACAAAGGTCTCCAGGCATGAAAATATATGTGTATACACTAATCAGCCTGCACATTCGCTCACACTTGTTTATTATTTCCACTGATCTCGCCACCACAGGATGAGGGGAAATCCCTAGTGTTGCTAATGATCTGGTTCATGCACTGAATAAGTCAATCTACATCAGGGCAGCAAAGATTAATGGAGTCTTTGCTGTGGGAGTTGTGCTTCTGTTCGTAGGAGATATTGAAAACATTCTCAGTGGTGACTTCATACAAATAAAAATTATTCCTATCATCCCGAGCTGAGATGACAAAAAAAAAAATTCCTTGTTTGATTCACACCCATGACAAAGGAAGCAAGAAGCCTACAAAACCTCTTTCTTTGCCAATTATGAATACTTACAGTGGATCTTTTAATGAGAGAAAAATGTTTCTTCCTTTGAGGCTCCTTGGGGATTCTTTTCTTTTTTCTACCTTCCCAAGAAAGAGTACACTGGAAGGTCAGTGGAGAACCAGAGGATCTGTGTTCTTTCAGCTGGCAGAAAAGGTCAGAGCAGTACATAAATGCCTACCCTGATGGACTGCAGGCAGTAATAAGGAAGGCCTTAAGAAAGCCTATAAGTAACCAGTATATTTGTCCTTTCTTGGTGTATTTCCTGGAATAAGGTGTTGAAAGCACTCTCAAAGACTTGATGGAAAGGAGTGCATCAGAGCAGCAAGCAGTGCTGCTCCCCTTCTGCAGCATCATGCACAGAAGGACACTTCAACTGTCACAGACTCCCAAAGTCTCAGTTTTCACGCTGTGACCATGTAGCTAGACTCCCTAGGTCCTGTGACTCCAGCTGGCCCTGGAGTTCACCAGGATCCTTTGCACAACCCAACACCCAGGCTTTGGGGAGCCCTGTCTCCTTATGGCTTTGACCAGACTTTACATCCTCCAAGCAGTTGCTGCACCCTCTTGCTAGGTCCCCGGAGAGAGTTATGAAACACAACATCACGGGTGAAGGCTTTTAAAAGTTACAATACGGAGCATCAGACTCTTCTGCCTCTGTTGGCTATAATTTCCTAGGTTTTTTTGATTCCTGGAGATGTGAGTAACATCAGAGTATCCTGTGGCTTGAGAGGCTTTGTTAGGACCACTGCTTCAAAAGGTTTGATTTCATCTGGAAAGTACCGGTTGAGTCTCCCCTAGTCCAGTAGCACTACCTCCAAATCCTGTAATCACATGTCTAGCCCTATGTGTTGTAACCTGGTAGGCAAGCAACAAATCCCCTACAGCAAAGCTTGCTGGGGCTCTCCGGGCTTCACTCTTTTCTTGTGTTCTGCACAGTATTCCGGTGCTACAGCAGAGATGTTCTCTTGCAGAAGAGTCGCATTATGCCCTGAGATTACTTGATCCCAAGTCAAGAGCCCCAACACTGAAATGCAGTGACCTGATGTGCTTTGTTATGCCTAGTATCACATCTGCAAGGGATGTGATTTGAGAGGAGGATGCTCAGCCTAGCTCTGCTAGGTACCCTGAGATGATCAACAGAACTTGAGGAAAAAATTATTGATTCCATGTTAAAAAAAAAAAACCAAATACAAGAGTTTTGTTAGGCAGCGGGCAGGGATAGAGAAGTGAGCATACAGAGAGAGCATGATTTGCTTTCTTCCTCTTGTTGCAGCTTTTCTGAACTCCAGAGAAATGAGAGGAGCCACTTTGCATTCTACTATGGTTGGGACTTCACAAAGCTAAATTATATCACTTGGCTACACTGGCTGTTACTAAAGAAAGATGATAAACAAGTAACATCCTGAGAGAGCTCAGGAATAAAGAGGCCAGTGCTATTGTTCAGAGACATGGAACAGAAAACGTGAGAGAGGCAACAAGGAGACAAGCTATTATTCTGTACCAGCCCAGTGAATGCTTAAAAAAAAATAGCATTTGAGTTGGCTTAAACAGTTCATCCAGCGTCAACACACCAGGTTTCAGGGGGTCAGTTCTGATCTTCATGAAATGCAGATCAGATTGTAGCCATTTGTATAGACTGAGACAGGCTTTAAGAGAATAGGCTAATACCTTCACCTTTAATGCTACCAGTGAGTCAACAATGGATATACCGTAGCTTTCTATGACTGTGTTTGGCTTGCACCACTCTGTGGATGCTACCAGTCAGAAAGGAAGAAAGTACAGCAGAAGGCTGTGTTTCAGTTTGAATCAAGCCTGTCAGTGTTAAATAGGAAATCTGGGTCTGGGGTGGATTCTCAGGATGGCCATCTGCAGCACACATCTGGAGAGAAGTTAACCAGTGGCTGCATGCCACTATAATCATTCCTCCCTCAAGTACTTCAAATGGAGCGTCAAAGCAGAAAGCAGGTGGTTCTTCCAGGAGGTAAATGAACCACAGAGAAGGGTCAGAAACTGTGACACACATTTGATGAGGGGTTTTTTTCCTGCTCATAAAAATTGTCAGAACAAATTACCCATTGGATGTTCTACCAGGTTACTACATGCCCAACATCTCCATGGTTGTTGCTTTGCAGAGAGTGGAAGTTCAGTGAAAAGTTTCCTCAAACAGGCATTAACTTAGAGAATATAAAGAGGCATTTAGTTTCTCACATGAGTACAGATACACTGTATTCCAATATTGAGAGACTTCATCTCATGCCATGGACATTACTACTAATTTGGGGACAGCAATTCAGGAACTTGTGAAATCTCTCAAGGATTTCAAAAGATTTTTCATTCTGCATCAAGGTAATCCTAAAACCCTCAACATAAAAGGAGAAACCTGCATGGGATGCAAGCAGTGTGAGTTAAGCTCCTGCTCTGAGCCTCTATAACACCCATGAGCGCCTGCTGGTTGCCGCCTGTTTCGGGGAGGACTCCACCTGTCCCATGGCGGTGGTCTCACATTGAATAAATGATATTAATGCAGAGCAGGAGTTTGGACTGCACATTTACCAAGCAAGAGCCCTGATACAGGAGCAAGCTGCTGTCGTTAGGTAGGTCCAGTCAAAACCTCTGTCAAAGAGATTAGAACCGAGCAACTTTTTTCTCAGGAAAACTGTGGAAGTTTTGTGAATTCTGAAGCAGTTTCTCTGAAAAGGTTTTTCATTTTCTTTTTTTTTTTTTCTTCTCAAAAAAATGCTGATAATGTAAAATGAAATGTTTTCTCATGAATTTGCAGGTGGAGCCTCAATACTTGAAGAGGACCATTCACTCATGAATCTCAAAATGTTTGAGCCTCACCTACATCTGAAGGCAAGCATTATCCATACTTCTTCAGCACCATACACATGGTGAAGTTGGAACAGAGGTACAGACCCAGATGACGAATCCCAAAGCGCACATCTCTGGCCAGAAGACCAACTACACATGTATAAACAACTCAAAGACAGCATGAATACTTCTTCAGGGCTTCCCAGACCTTTTGGTCTGGTGTGTTGCACTTGTCCCAGGCCTTCTCGGAGGAGGTGACACCCCTGCCTGCCTTGGCAAGCAAGCCAAAGGAAAGGGCTCCTTGTCTCATCTCCTGCCCCAGAAGATGAAACTTTAAGAGCCTCTCTCAAATCTTATTCTTGTTATTGTGCCTGGATCCAAGGTACATGAAGAAAGATCAGTATTGCTATTTAGGAACTATAAAAAGGTTGAATCGGTCTAGAGTTCATCCTGGTACGAACAATGACTTGAGAAATCAGTGCTGTGAAGATTTTGACAGGTTGGTGGCCTTTCAGCTTATACTGTAAATGATTTCCGTCTGGGGAGTTTGCTCCTCACAAGAACTCCTGTCTGTATCCTGTACCAAGATAAACTGCAGCTGGGCCAACATTTACAGAAACTACAACTGAACACGGACAGAATATATAAACCAAAGTGGCAGCCAGAACCTCTGAATTTTTAACAGAAACACTCCCTCAGAGGCACGTAGGAATCAGAAAGAGGTGGTCCATCATCATAGATTTTTTTGTAGTAGATATTAAAAATGCAACTGTGGGACTTTGGGGATTCACAATGAGATAGGAAGTTTCTTCCTTATCTATTCAGCTCTGGCCTGGACCAAGAGAGTTCAGAAAGTTGCTACCATTTCATACTCAATGCAAAAGAAGGTGAAGCCTTCACATGTTTCTCAGCAGACAGTCTCCACACAACTTTGGAAATAAAACCAGCAAGTTTTCACCCAATAGCAACATCAGGAATGTTCATGTCCGAGCAGGGGAGCCACAGGGGACTGACCAGCTCCCTCATGCCTATCTGTTCCCCTACAAAAGAAACACTGGTGCACTTTCTTGGCAGGCACACGGTGACTCCTTATCTACAGATGGGCAGCGCTGAGTTTTGTGTCTGGCCAAGGCTAGACTGAGACCTGCTCCCAACAAGGCTGCTGAAAGGCAGCTGGCTATGTTTGTGCTATACTGCAACCATCTACTGCCCAAGTGGTTCAGGTGGAACTTGCAATAACTACTGCATTTGGGGTCATCTTTCACTTTTAGCCTAGTACCAATTACCTGGGTATTTTTAGGGGCTCTTTCACATAGCCTGCTGTGCAAGTCAATGCTTTTATTAAAGGAGTACTCATTGTCCAGCAAATAAAATTAACACCAGAAGAAAAAGAAGAGGAGAAGATGGCAGCTGAAATCTCTCACTTGCAGTGAGATCTGCACTACTGTAACCAGGCATTTGGGTTAGTTTATGTCATACTGAGTCACTCACATTAACCTAGGTTAAGCATAATACTAGTGACTATTTCTTTACCAAAAGAGTGGTTAGGCATTGGAACAGGCTGCCCAGAGAGGTGGTGGAGTCGTCAACCCTGGAGGCGTTCAAAAAAGGTGTAGACGTGGCACTCCAGGGCCTGGTTTAGGAGTCATGGTGGTGTTAGTTGATGGTTGGACTTGATGATCTTAGAGGTCTTTTCCAACCTTAATGGTTCTATGATTCTGTGACTGGGTTTTCAGGTCTTTGAATTTGAGTTTTCTTTTAATTTTCTCCTATTTCTTTAAATCCACTTAAAAAAGAGGTTATTCTTCTGAAATTGCTTTTAAGAATTGAAATGTAAAAGGGATGAGGAGAGGCAGGTCTCCTGCCTGCACTGTGATTCACCGAGCCCACACAAACACAAATAATGAATAAAGCAGGGGCTACCAGACACACTGGCTGGGCAGAGCCCCCAGAGAGGGCCTGGCCACACATTTGCAGAAGCCAGCAGAGGCAGGAAACAGTTCCTGCCGCAGTACCTCCACTGTCTTTAAATTGAAATTTTTCTGTTCAAGCTCTTTTTTGTTGTTCCCCCCCCCCGCCCCCAGCAGATGAGACCAACAGAGGAACATCCACAGTTACTGGACGCAGATCACCCAGCCTCAAAACTACCAGCCTGCTCAGGCAGCAATGCCATTTGATGCTTGAGGATATGACTGCAACACTCACACTCCAAAAATCACACACCTGGATCTCACCAGGCATGTCCTTTCCTACATAGCCATCTTTTAGCTCCGATAAGACTAAGAAATTCCAGTTACGTCACTGCACAATCAGGTCTACAGAACATGCAAACCACAGCCAACACTTCTTGGTCACATCTGGCCTATGGCACATGTGTTTTACCTGCCACCTGTTCTTGTATTTTCACATTTTTTCCTGAACAGGACACAAGATCATTAAACTCATATCTCATTTGGGTTACCAGACCTGTTTTGAAAATCCAGCCACTTCAGGAAGCTGTATACATAGGAGGCAAGTTCCACAGAAACTCTGCTCTTGCAATATTTACACGAGGTCACACAGAGAACCAAATTCAGCTCTCACTTCTGAGAGCTAAACTCAACTCTCCAGAGTCCTTTCCTCCTAGCCACTAAACCAACTTTTCTTTTCCTGAAATTCTTCTCTTTCAAAAGCAGTTCCCTAAGGCATCTGCTACAATACATAAAGCATCCTGACAAATGTCATCAATTTAATTCATATTAATGGTAATGAAAGTTAAATAATAGATGTCGCCCACAGTATTTGCACATCTGTAAGTTCTGCCACATAGCTAGGGAAAAAGAAAAAATAAAGCGCCCTGCATTTCTTATGCAGAAGAGATGGACAATTAGCTCCCTTCATTAACTGAAGACCAAGTCATTTGTTGACATATATCTAGCATGATTCTCTAGAGCAAAATAATGAACGTATCAGAATACAGGCTGCTCGTGCCCAGCGACATACCTGCGAGGGCCCAGCAGACTCACAGTGCGATGGTTGATATGGCAGGCAGCTCTGCCAACAGCTCCCAGTGGCCGGACCCATGGAAGGCAGGCTCCCTTCCCCTGCCAAGCAACACGACTGTTACCTGAAATGCTTGGTAACACGACCAGGCTTCATCACACCTCCGTGGTTTATGATACCTCCTGCCACACGCTATTCTGACAGGCCAGAGAAAGCCAGTACAAAATGTTCTCTACCCTGCACCTAGCAGATGGCAGGACTGGTAATTACACAGCCAAGACCCAGCCAACATAGCACCGAGCATCACACTGGGCATCCACAGCACCGAGATGCTCTGGGGAGGACCGAAGGCAGCATGACAGCGCTAATATCAACACCACGATCCACCAGGCACCTTGAAACCTGGCGGCACAGACTAGAAAACAAGTCACGTCTGGAGTTGGGTGCCAGATTTGAGAGAAAAGGGGCCAGCCCTTGGGAGAGACATGCTAACTTGGTGCTCCCCTCCAGCAACAGCCCCTCAGCAGAAAGCAAAGTTGCACAGCCTAACTCGTCAGCACCAGCTGGAAAGCAGCTGCTGTCACGAGAGCTGAAAAAGTTTGCCTCCTTGTACAGAGGCAAAGCAGCTGGTTGTGGAAGGTAGAAAGAAAAATAAGCCTTCCAGTGCCACCATTCTCCCTTCTTTTGTTTGCTCCTGGATTTCAGGCTTTTGCAGGTGGCTACCCGGACAGACGTGGTATTAAGATCACAGAGCTGCACGACACATTTTCCACTTTCCAGAGAGTGGCCATTGAGTGAAGCACCAATGCCAATTCATCACTACAGAGCTGCTCAAATCCTCTCCTTTCCACTGCCAGCTGGGGCTGAGCACTTTGGGTAAAATGCCAGCAGTCAAAAGGTTAATAGCAACGGGACTGCAATTCAAGCTTGCCGAGATAAATGAAGGTAGAGTGCAAGGAAAAGAGGGGGAGAGGATCCTTGTTGTGATTTCATGGCAGTCTTTTTCTTCTATATCATCACCATCTGAAAAGCACACTTATCGAATTCACTCTCCAGCAGGCCCATCGGAGAGAGAGCAGAAGACAAAATGTCCCTGAAACTCACCCAGTCTGGCAAAAAGCAGCACCGTGTCTATTGCTGTAACACATCAACAGCCCCAAATACATCCTTAGCTGAGCCTCGTAGCACTGAATTGGCTTCGCTGGAAAAACTTAACGACCCACTGCATGCTAGAGACCACATACATCACCTCAGTGCTGGATATGGGAAAATATACCACTGTGGACTCAATACAGATTTAAATGACTCGCTTGCAGAGCTGTAGAGGTACGGCTTACTGCTCCAGAGCACAGAGGGGTCAGTCTGTATCCAGAGACTCCAAAATCCCAAAACCAGCCTTGATGCTTCCCATATCTAACGTGGGCATGAGTTACTCTGAGTAACCTCAAAGCTGCAAGCACAAGGAGATGATGCAGGACTTGCTCATAACAGCTAATTTGGATATTTTAACACAAACTCAATGGGCAGTTTAAAACCCCCCCAAAAAAAAAAAAAAAGATATCTCAACCCTCACTCTAGTTGCTGATGTTCAAGGAGCTTTTTTTCACTCCTGGTCTCATTTGATCATTTCACAGCTGATGTTCACTCTTATCTAAAACAAAACATTTTTCATTTTGATAAACTCCTGTGACTGAGCCAAGCAGTCAAAACTGGCAATGAAGAATAAAAGAAACAGGAGAAAAATGCAGTGCCAAAAAGAACAAGAAGGGTCACCTTTTAATGTAATACTTGCAAAATTCAGAAAGCTTTTAACATACGTATTTTTCGGGGGGGGGTGGGGTAGGGGGGGGGGGGTGTGTGTGTAAGATTTTATTGAAACTTAACACGTAATGAAGAATTATGACCAGTTGTATTTCGGTTGTTAGAGGATAAAGCTAGAAAGAATGTATTTAGACCCTCACCACTGGAGATCTTACTATTTGAGCTGCAATTCAACAAAATATTTAAGAGAATAAGATGAACCACATGACCAAGTCTATCAATTTCAGGCCATGATTTTTTTTTTGTCAAATGCCTTCAGGTCTTCTATCTGTTTCTCATTTTTAAAAGCAGCAGCAAGTTTTTGCTGGGGCAGGGGGATATAGGCCAAGACTTGCAAAGAAATTATACAAGCAGATCTGACTCTCCACGTACTTACAATTAGGGATGCAGTTCTTAGATACCGCTGGCAAACTTTTTAAAAAACAAATCTATAATACTTAGGGTTTTTATTTGTACGTAATGATAAATTACAACACTAAATGAATTATTTATGGTATCCTAGGTATAAGAAATCAGCTTTGTTGCTTCACTGATTTTAAAACCAATCCTGCTCTCTATATCCTGTAGAAAACATTTCTTCCTACAGTCCCTGAAAAAGATTTAGATATCAGGTTTCTCATTTTCCTGCAGCAAACAAATTCTGAAATGAAATTTATTTTTAAAACATATTTCTCATTTCTAACAGGAAAGTTGAGGTAACACTAGAATAGCATTTTGGAACAGAAGCAGTTTAAGACAAAAGATTTAAATAAAAAAAGAGCAGTGAGTCTCTAAAGAGCTCTGCACGGCTCAGTCCCAAATGTTATTGCATACCACAAGCCAACCAAAAGGCTTCTTTTCTTCCACTCTTCCTGTCATTTCTTTTCAAAAAAATTTTTGTATACCACCTCACAAGCATCCATTTGCATTATTCATAATAGTAACTTGCAACCACAAATGAGGGCACATAATTCATTTATATTTCACATCATTAAGAGGGGTATTATAACTGCGAGCAGTAAATAGGAAATATAATAGCATTCAGCTTTTTCATACACTGTGAAGTAACACGTATTGAAACTTGGTGAAAGTCTAAGTAAATGAGAAACTTTTTTTGTGAGGACGTATTGGAAGTGGGAGGAAAACATGAGCTACATAAAACAAAAAAATTGGAAAATGATGCATGCACTGAGCACATCAAATCTATTTAAATATCCCCCAACAAGCTAATCTAAAAAACAAAACAAAACAAAACAAAAACACCAAAAAAACCCAAAAAAAACCCAAAAACCTGACATAACTTTCTCTGTGAAACTCCGAATTGAAGCGCCTGCACTCCAGCCTAAGCTAAGCAGTCCACCCCTCCCCTACAATGACAAAAGCAAAAGTCCTGCAAGAAATAACCATCTCTGCTTGAAGTCAGAGACACACGCAGGAGCTCAGGATTGGGCTGGGTCAGGCCCACCTTTGATAAAGTGAATAGCTGCAAAATTCAGTTTATAAGTGCCCCCACTATATTTAAATGCTTTTGAGAAAGTGCTGGCCCCAAACCCCGCATACACCTCCCATGAATACTGATAGACTCCCATTTATACAACTATAATGAGTATCAGCTTTTTATCCTCTAGTAGACTTAACATTTGACAGTCCAAGGGCTGAGGAGATCCGTCCAGGTACAAAACCATCTAATTCCATCTACTTCAAATTTCTGTCTACTTTTAGGAAGGGTCAGGAACTGAAACTTTACAGCTGAGATGCGAAAGAAAGCATTAGTTCCCTGGTATGTTTTATTACCTGAAACTGGAGAACACATACTATCAGAGACCACATCATGAAGCTCAAATCAGCCAAACCCACCAGAGTCGGTGATGTGCAGATACCACAGCAACATCTGCCTGGCCCAGAGGGGACTGGCTTTTCAAAGGCTCAGAAGGCACATGGGCAACAAAATATTTAGCAATCACTGACTTCTTTTGAAGACCTCTGGGGAAATGGGCCTGTGAAAAGCCAACAGTCTTCAGGAAAGTGCTGAAGAACTGAACACATTTGACTGTGGCTCCCATGCGCATATTTACGCACAGTACAACAGTGAAACAAAAAAATATCAGGAGGTACCAAGAGGACACTGAAGTGTCATGAGAAATTACTCCAAAAAGTCACCCCATCTAGCCTGGCACAGATGGTTTTGCTGGGATTAAAGACTGTCAGATCACAAACCAAGTTTTTTCATAAATAGTAAGTATAAATGGAGAGGCATATCCTGGGCTCTGCAGAAAATCAGCTGTTTCTGGTTTCCACAAGACAGTCACAGCACCTGGGAAAAAGCAGCAAAAGTCCACACCGCTGGTATGAAATACACCAAAAGGGTCACCAAAGCCGAGTTTTGCAACGCTACAAATCCCAGCAAGTCTCCTAGGACATGGGTGCCTAATTCCCAGCTGTCACTTCAAAAGGCTCAGCCTAAACGTGGATGCATTGCAAACATCAAGGACAAAAAAATGTAAGACAACACTGGTGGCAAATAACCTGATGAGTATGTGGGGACATGCAGCAGAGACGGCAGTGAGGGTGCAGAAGAGGAGAGCAGGATTGCCTCTGCTCCATCACAGATACCACAGGCCACTGCTGGGACACAAAACCAGCCCAGGAAAGGGACAGAACTCCTGCCCTTCAGAAGCACAGCAGCCTTCGCTTTGATGTGGGCAAAGAAAAGAAGTACTGATGGAGAACATGGAAGCACATTTACATGCAAGCGTGGCAGCAGAACTCACTCAAAGAACCACGTCACGCTTCTGCCAGGCCTTAGCATTTGGAACTGACCACTTAAATTCTTCATGCCTCGATTTACCCTTTGTGTTGGTTACCCATCAGCACCGTAGCAGAGGCAGGCACAGTCTCCGGTAGTCCTACTCCCATCACAAGGCTCTTCTGATCTCAGTACAAACGGGCTCTTGCCTACTTGCGTTGCTAGAAACCAAGCAAAGAAAATATTCACAGTAGTGCTATAGCTCTGGAGACCTCTGTGCCAAAGAAGAAAAGCTCACTTATTTCAGAGCCATTTGTATGCAGATGCTTTTTCTGATTTGCTTCTGAAACTCGGATCCTGAATTCAGCATTCCTATTGCAGGGGAAGCATAAAGCAATTGCAGAAAGAGGGAATGCAGCTGACCATAGCAATACAACAATTATATTGCAAGAAGAAATGAGAGGAAATGCATTTAATGCTGCAATGTTAACACAGCAATTACTCCTGAAATCCAAATCCCAGAAAAAGCATTGGTTCCTTTAAGCAAGTATCGAAGGAGTCAAAATTCATCGCACTTCATATTTCTCTTTTTGCACTTATTTTCCAACACATTAAAGGAAGGAGTGCGAGGTTGTTACACTTCATTCCAAGCATCCTTGATCTTTACTTCACTGTTTGTCTCATTTGTTCTAAAAGCCATTTCTGGTTTCCCCAAGACAGTCACAGCACCTGGGAGAAAGTAGCAAAAAGCAGGGAAAGGACTAAAGGCTTTACACTGATTTCCAGGGTAGTCTCTCCTCTCCTCTCCACAAGCTGCAGTTACAATATACAATACAGTTTATTCTCAAGAGGGGTAAACCACACTTCTGTGTTTAAGCCTGAAACAGCTTTAGAGTCCTGTAAAGCTTACAGCCTAAGCCCGTGGCAGACAAAGGGTGTCTATACTCTTTACTGTGGACTACCTTCTTCAGAAACACAAAATACTGAAAACCCACACAGCACTGAAACCCTGTTATTACACTTTTTCCTGAAGGTTTAGAAAGACCAACTCCAAGAGCTCATGAATAGGCCAGAAAATCAGGAGGTTAAAGTCATGGTATTTTTGTATGCATTTTTAAAAGAACAACAAAATACACACATTGTTCTTTTTATTCCCTGTTGTTTGAATCTTAAGGACTGCATCATAACACTTTTCTCTTGAAATACTTTTTTTTTTCCCCCTTTGCAAAGGGTCAGTCTTGCATAATCACAGGACTCTCAAACTTTACCAAATACCCCAAGACATTTAGATAAAATCATGAGCGTTAGCGACTGTGATTACAGGTCATTTCATCCTGCCTCCCTGATTTTTTGCCTTTCATCCATTAGATGTCAAGTATGTTAGGAATCACACAAGTGCAACAGCTACTAAATCAATCCAGATGCCTATTTTCAAAGTGACCACACTAAATCCCCCTTAGGAGGAAGAACTAGGGAACGTGGCACTTTGAGCAGTACTGAAATTTCCTGCTGTCTTCAACCTTGCCTCTTTGCCCAGCCTTGTCTACAGGATATCTTTGCACAGAGCAACTCATGGGGATGGAAAGGATCGCAAAAATGGCACAGGCTCTATGCTTCTGTACCCTCCTAATCCTATCATGGGTGACTGGGACCTGTTCTTTTGAGATGACTAGTGAAGTCTGAAGGCTGCTCTCTCATTTGTGCCACAACAGCCCAAAGCTGCAGCCAAGGATTAGCCTTGTATTAGCTGTACTGGTTAGTTACTTTTTTTCCTTTCGCTATATCTATTTTGCCCTGTTTCATCCGTAGGAGGGAAAAATTATATTCACAAAAGCTAATATTTAACTCTGACACCCAGGAGACACTTGGGGGTGACTTACACCATCATTTGGGCCAAATTGCATCTGCAATGCAGGTAACAACAGTTGTACCATCTGGCCCATAGTACGCACACTAGCATATAAACACTGATATAATCAAAAATAATTATAAGCTGAAGTTTTCAAAGCCAGCTAGCAGTGTCTGGAAATGCTCAATAAAAATGAATTCTTGGGTTCCTCTCTGCAACGCAGGTTTCCCGAGACACGAATCTGATCACCGAAGACTAAAAAAGACTTATACGGGGCTAGGATGTTTTCAAGGAACATCCACATGAAAATGTCCTAGCAGCAGCACATCAGCTCCCCAACAAGCCTGGGAAACAGCGCTCCCAGCTACCTCCAAGCACAGGTGAGCTACTGCAACTTGCCTCTCACGCACATCACGAACAGCAGTCTGAGCATACACTTCTCCAAGTCCCCAGAAAAACGGGCAAAACCATACAAACCATGACATTCAATACCATCTCTTCAGAGCCACCGTCGCAGCGCAGAGCAACAGTCAGCATTGATCAGAGCAGGACTTTGCAAAGTTGTACTGAACACAAACACAATAGCTTCTGTAACCTGTGCTGGGGCTGCCTATTCACAGCTGAAGTGTACGGGCTGAGCACTGTCATTAGAAGAGGGGAAAGAGGGCTGCTTGTTTCTTCCTTTGTGTACCACAATGCAAAAACTTCCTTTCCAGACAGCAGAGGATGCAGGGACGGCTCCCTTCGGTTCCCCTAAAGGTACTGATCTTCAGCATCTGCTTTTGAATTGACTCTGTGCATGACTTTGTCATGCAAAATCCTTTCCTTCACATCCTCCATTCATTCCCCACTGCTTTCTCTGCCCCTACAGACTGCACTGATTCTTCCCACAGCCAAGAAAGAGGTGGGGTCTGGCCAACACATTTCTCACGTTGGTTAAAGAACGGTTGCTTAAAAGCCAGGGCTAGGTGACACTGTCCCAGGAGTTCAGCTTCCTTTCTATAGCATTCCCAACTGCTACCCAGCTGAGGTTTGAAACAGGCTGGAGGCTTGTTTTTAGCAATGCAGCAAAGTAGAACTGCGCCAAGCCTCCTTCTCTCCCCCTTTCATGGGAGGATGTCAGTGGGAAGTGCTGGGAGGTACTTGCTGTACCATGGTGTTACCTAACTCTGCCCAACCCATTTATTTGGCTTCCAGAACCAGGACAATCTAGACTGGCTTGGCAAAGCTCAGAGCAGGGGGAAGCCTGGTGGCTTCAGGTTATCCAGAAGTAGCTGGAGGTGCTCGGTTTGCCCCCACACCTTGTGCAAAAGCCAACTCTCCTTCAGTTTTCCCATTTGAGGCAACCCCTGCCTTCAGCACTGCCCCCACAGGCATTGCCAGCATCCCTGCAGGCCAGAGCTCAGCTAGCAAAGTAAGCCCTGGGCTTCTCTCCCTTCGATAGCTAGCCAAGATCCAAAATCAGGAGAGAAAGCTCACCCCAAAGCTGCCTAGCCAGAGCCTGGCAGATTATCACGTTCGCCTCCTGAGTCTTTCATGCTCCACTCATCTCTACTTGTTAACAGGACGACCTTGCACCTACCTCCGCTTCTTGCAGATACTGGAAAGGGCTGGCTGCGACCCATTACTAGGCAAAAAATGGCCCCAATTTATACCAAGACAAGGAGCATAGATCTGCCCTGCTGTCAGTTTTTCTATTTGGTGTAACTGGCAGTTGGAGTAGAAGTCGTACAAAGCACGCCAAGTCATAAATAGCTTTCTAGTGATTTACTGGAAAACCCATGAGCCAAATTCATCCATGTGGAGAGGAAAAAAAGGCACCTATTGACTCAACTATATATTGGCAGACTGATGCAAAGCACTGAGCTTTCTCTCTACCAGCCTGAGAAAGCGCTGTTATGAGATGCTTGCCACTGCACTTGTCTCCTTCCTCCCAACCTTTCCTAGTATGCTGTACGCAGCCTGGCAGGACGGAGCAGCCAGGAACTTGAACTAAAGCTCTGTTTCTAAGATGCACCTGGCATTTTTTATCTTCAAAATTTTAAGAAAGGTTTTCTTTTCAACATTATCAGCAGGCACCAAGAGTAGAGGCAAAATGAGCAGATTAAAGAATAAATTAATTGAAATTTTGCAGAGTCCCAGAGAATATATCTAACTCTGGGTTCAACTGTAAGAAATATCTAGAGGGCCAAATTTGTTACTGCCTCATACGCAGTGGAGTAAGAGATGTAAACACATGTCCCAGTGCCAACTGGATGTGAAATGCTGCCAAATCAGATGCAAAGGAACATTTTGAGCCTGCCTGGCATTGGTGTGAATTTTATCAAGGTGTAAAAGAGTGTAAAAATCAGGCTCTAGGAGCCTTCTTTAGATGCACGAAGAATTCACCAGAAGGGAAAAGGTTTAAAGCTTTATGCACAGAGCTTCTGGGAATGTAGTTGTTTTGTCTATAGAAGAACAGAGCTGTCAGAAGCTAATATGTTTTCAATTTGTGAAATCCATGCTATTGGAGCAATCCTCACTGGGTACCTTTCATTTACTTCTTCCTTGGCAAAGTCCAATTACTGAGATGCTCCATGAGTGATGCTCCTGGCCATCCCAGGTGACAGCCAGCTCTGCTGGTGAAAGCAGCAGCTTTTGGGGCTTTTGTGGATAGATCCATTTTATCCTTCTATGTTTGTCCAAAGAAAAGCAAAGCACTAAATGTCCTGGGAGAAATCATGCTTAAGCAAGCTTTCTACATAGAAAAACTGCAACAGAGCTATTATTTAGAAACACTTCCTTAACAATACACCCACAAACAACATTGAGATTGCTAACGTGCCCCAGGACAGCTCATGCTCCAGTACAGTCTCCCAGGTTTTCCAGGAGATTCCTGCTCTTTCCCTTTCTCCTCTTTCTCACTCTGTTTTCTCATACAGCAGAAATGACTGACACAGAAAGGAAGACCCGCCTCACTTGAAGTTGCACAGAGCATTAGTGATTTGGCACCAAGAAGCACAGTGGCTCCTTGACCCCCGTGGCAATCATCAGGCTACTTCAGCATTAACAGCTTCATTCTGTAACTTGAGTTGTTCAGAAAAATGTCTCCAAAGAAGTAAATTCTCTGCCTTCCCAGACCACCGAGCTGACTCTTCTTTCCTTCCCAGCACCTTGTTTTGTTCACAGCTCATTGTGCCAGCAGAGACGTGTTCAGAAACAGAATCGAGCCTCCGCGGTGCTGGCGATGCACATAACTCACAGCTGCTGAGCAGAAACTTCTCCTGCCACAGCTCCTCTGATCTCAGCGAGGTCATGTCAGCCGCGTGCTTGCAAACCGTTTAACATGGGGATTGCTAGCACAGAGCATTAGCACTTGTCCCAGCGCGACCTAGGTCACATCTACTAGCTCTCCCTGGCTGTAGGTCTCTGCTGAAGAAGAGATGCACAGGGGTCGCACTAAGTGCATTAGCCAGCTGGGGGAAATCAGAGAACCCCTGCCCAGCTATAACGGGGAAGAGGAAGAAAAGGAAGAGGTTCCTGGGAGGACTGAAACCAGCCACCAAGCTCCAACGTCAACCTTGGGACTGCAGGGACCAATCTGACCTCCGCTGCAGCCCTGAGCATCGCCCTACCTTGCAGACAGGCCTCCAAAAGCCAAACTTTATACAAGAACCCTGGCAGCTCCTCATTTCCCAAAACTGGAGTACCTGTGCAAGTCTCAGCAAAACAGTAGGATGGGGAAAGCTGGCTGAGCGTCACTTTTTCCTTCTCTCTTGGCAAACCTGGAGATCTGCTCTGCAGGGGAGGTTCATCGCCTCAAGCAGATGTGAAGGGATCCCAGTGCACTAGAGAAAGCAATCCCAGGCTACAGCAGATGCTAAGGGCATCTCCTCTTCATTTAAGAAGAAGAAAGGCTAATGCTGAGAGTGTTAAAAGAAACTTGCACTTTAAAGTGCCTGTTGTCTACTAGCCACAGCTGCTCTGGCTCAAAGATCAATTGGCTGAAACGTTCTTCCCCTCCCTGACAGGAGGAAGTACAAACAAAGGGGAGCATTTGGTCTTCAGCTTATCATCCCTTCCTACCTGGCCCAAATCCCCTTTTCTAGAGATAACCATCTTTATCACTTCCCTCTAGTCAAAGCTATATTAAAAACATACACACACACAACACCTGGTGCCTTTTCTGAGCACTTACACTTCAGAAGGATGCTTTTTGAGAAACCACAACACTGGCTTTACTCCCAGCTATCACTCTTTTATCCCCTTTTTACTTTCAATAGCCCTGCCACATATACAGGATTTTTTGATCTCTAGATGCAAGGAGAGCTGCATGCTAACAGGGACCAGCAAGAAACAAGGGTGAGAAAAAAACCCAAATACTCCTCGAAAGAAAGAGAGGCACGATGAACTCCAGTATACCTTAGAGATTTAAAAATGAACTGTGGTTGAATCCAAATATTTGATTTTTCCAGAAACAGTGTGGTGTATCAGAGACTACTCCTCAAAGCCACATTCACGCAGCACATGAACCCATTTCTGTGACAGCAGTTTACTCGGAAAGGTCCTCCCCACACAGCTCTCAGAAACCTCCAACTTGGACACAGACAAGACCTGGTGGATGCTTCTAACCCACCTTCCTGAACCGCTACCACCATCGCCCCTAGTCTCCAGAGCTCACTGCTAGCTTTTCCCTACCACCATCACGTCCCTTTCTCAGATATATTAGCGATAAGGATCCTGATGAGGGGAGCATAGGAAATGCAATTGTGTGACCCCGATCCCGTCCCCTTTAATACCTGCACACATGCAGCTCACTTCTATTGAGCTCCCCATGGAGATACAGGGTATTATTCAATAGCTCCTACTTACCTATTTGATGAAAACATAAATGAGATCATTTCAGATACCATTTGATGCAAGTGAAATTTGAATCCAAAGAGGCAAACATTTACACTTAAACTTCTCTTTTGAGGACTATCTCCTGCTGTCTAAGGACAGAGAGGATCGCATGTGACCTATAAATGAATGGGAAATGAGTCAATATGACCGACATTGTGAATACAAAGCACATCTTGCAGCCGATGAAACTTTATTTCAAGGCACTATTTGAGGCCAGGTTTTGCTGTGGTATGCATTCGGAGTTAGTAGCTCATTTTAGAAATCATTCCACTGACATAAAACACGTAAACTAAGGACCGAACAACAGATTGTATCTTCAAATGTAAAATATATCTACATATTTAAACATATATATTTTAAATGACTCTCTTTTTCATTTCAGTGAGTCTGGTGAAGAAAAGAGAGCAGAGTAAAAGTCCTGAAATCCTTTACTAGAGTTTGCAACAAGCTCAGCTTGAGCACCAGCAATTCAAACTTCATCATCTCAAAATGCCAGTGTGATTGCAACTGCTCCAGGGCAGTCACCCACTGCATCGGGTTGGTGGACCAGAGATGACACAGCATTGTACCGTTCCCAACTCCCACTCCTCCTTGCCATTAAAGGGAGCTAGTGCTATTTCTGTTAGAACTGCATTTAGAAATCCTAAATTGCTGGCCGTCTTATGCTAGCAACTGCACAAGGATTATTAGTTTGGTCCTTGTCTGCTACCTGGAAGCTGGTGGGACTGTCACCCACTGACCAGGGGACAGGGATGGACCAGTGCTGCCAAAGTTCATTCCAGCACCAGGCACGAACCACATCCAAAAGCTTCAACCTGCTTTTCATGTTCTTACCATACACATGCAGCAATCCATTTACTTGGGGGGGGGGGGGGAAATCAGTGTTTTTATCAAATCCATAATTAGCTCATTCTTCTAATACTCTTCAGTAAAAGGAAGACAGTGAATTACTTCTAAAAAACTTTTAGTGATTTAATATTTAAAAGTTTTGATATTTTTGTTGCATGGGTTGATCAGAAAGCCATTAACAATTCTGCATACACCTCATTAGAAAGGCTGCCCACATCCCAGCTCAGACAGAGCACAGCCTGATAAAAAGGCTTAATACATAAATGCTTGTTTATGTTTGGAAAGTTCCTGGAGCTTAGCCAAACATTCAGTGTGCTGAGGAAATACAGAGAGACAAGGGCCTGCTTTTAAAGCAATGCTTGTCTGCAACTCTGTATTATCCTGAGTGACATTTTGTCCAAGTACAGTAATAACACACGTCCTTGCCTGCCACTGAAAGCAAAAGCTAGATTTTAATACCTGATGGAAACGTTCTTGCTTTTGGGAGCATCCAGACCTGGGAAAAAACATTCTGCTTATAAACATTCTGGTTTCTTCACATATAAACGAGCCAGTTTCCAACAACAAAAGCCTCTCAGATAGCGGGTGTAATCTCCAAGCTGCTGCCACGACAGTCTTTTAGTAACACCTATAACTTATACAGAGATGTTTCACCACGGATTTCAAGGAGGCAGAACACTTACTGCTCCAACTCACAAACAGGGAGCCTGGAAGCACAGAGCAGGGCAGTGACTTTTACCCAAGCTCATCCAGCAGGTCAGGACCAGGAAGACTTCCAGCCTCACGAGTCCCAGCAGATCCAAGGCGCAGGGTGACAGCTGAGCCACCTGCAAGGCAACCGCTCTCATCCTGACCCAGGGAGAAACCATACGCACATGGTTTACGTGTGCTTGGCTTTTACTGAAGTCAATGAGATGCAAGCACATGAAGGCGGCTTGACTGACCTGCTGAGCTAAGTTCACACGCACATCTAAACAATGCAGCAGGCAATCTCACCAAAATATGGCATCTATTTTTTGTCCTGCTTCCTTTGCCCCTCTGGTCAAAGGATGCTAAGGTTTAGGGATAGGTCAAGGGATAAGCCAGCAAGAGACAAGTCTCAGGAGAAACCCAGAGCTGGAATAAGTTATCAGTCAGAGCCCTGCCATCAATAAATTCCCAGAAAGTAATTATTTTCTCCCTTGGGTGATCCGCAGGTGATTCTGGCAAGTGACAGCAAACTCACTGTTTCCCATTGTAAAAAAGTTACCCTAAAAAACATGCTTATGCCTACCTGAATAGTTTTATGTGTGAAAGGCAAGACTATGGTGAATGTTTCCTATTGCAAATAGCCTCTTTCAATATCATGGATAAGAACGCTACATTCGTTGCTACAGAGTGCTCCCTTCGAGGTCCACAGCACTGCTTGGGGAATCTGACCCGGAGGAGCAGCTCCGAGCTGGCCTCTCCCATTTAACAGGTCTGCATTTCCTTCAAGGCTCTCTCTGGAGTATGGCAGAAGAGTGATGGAGGGGGGAGTAAGAGGTCTGTAAAATCAGGAGTGGATAGGTAGTGAGAGGGAAACTACTCCCAACTTAATAAATGGGGGTGAGTGGTAGAATTTGATGAAATGATCTGGCAGCATGTCTAACACAAATTAAATAAAGTGCTTTTTTACACAGTTAATTTATAGAACTCCTTGACACAAGTTATTGCAGAAGACAAAGGTTTTTAAAAGGATTTAATAAGGGACTAGACAAAGTCATGAAGACTTAGTACCTAAGGGTATGGCTTGAAAGCCTCTAAACCAGCAATTGCCAGAAAATGGAAAGGTTTCTCTGAGGCAGGCTCAACGTCTATTTATTTCTCACGTCTTTTCTATGCATCTGCTACTAGACAGACTTTGGCTGACCAGGCGATGGCTACTTCCATGTCATCCTTAGCAGTGATGGGGACAGAGGACAGCATGGAGCTAAGCCACTGCAAGGGAAGATCACAGGAGCCAGCCCTCCACGTGCAGCATTGGCCTCCAGACAGCAGGACCACCAACCCTTTTTCTCCTAGATCACTACTAAGGAGCTTTCTTTGCTTTTCAAAGAGAGGTGCTTTGATTTTTGCCTGCCCATGGACTCACCTTCCCACATGTACGTGCCCAAAGACCAGTCCCAGCATGGCTCGTAAAGTGACCAGCAAACAGGTCAGAGCTGTCCTCCAGGGATTTTCATACCACTTCTTAGATTATCCTTATTAAGTGAAAGACGATATTCTAAGGTCTTTTTCTCTTCTCATTAAGGCCTCTGTCACAGGAATTACCTGTCACCACAGGTTTAATCTTCTGCAGAGTCCAGCTTTCACATGTTTGCATTCATGAGATGAGGGACAGAACATGAGGAGGAAATTGGACCAAATTAACCTGCTCCCGTGACAATCCACAATAATAACAAAAGTGGAAAATGGCAGAGAATTAAACTGTTCTCGACAAAAACTGTAATGACCTCCAAGAATGCCTCTAAAGTAACTGTCCAAGTAATAGTTTCCAAGTGTAATTTCAAGGATATGCTATGCAAACGCCCCTTTGCAGAATGTCAAGCCACCAGCTAACAAGCCTGAAAAAAGAATGAATGAGAGGAAGAGGTAATCAATACTATAATTAGCAACTCGGTAATCTAAAACAGGGTGACTTGGTTAAATAAGGACAGGTAGATTGGATCAGGGAAAACTTTAAAGTAAAGAGAAGAGTTTAAATCTGGTTTGGTTTCAGCACTGGGAAAGAAAACACTTTAAAAGAAGTTGTACAACAGGGTGCCCTGCTCCATTTCAAACTCAAAATAATAATTGAGTGGAAAAAACCCACCCAAACAAAAAACCAACAAGCAAAGCAAACTGATTTTAGATAGGATAGCCTTAATTAGTCAATCCCCAAATAGAGAGATAGCATCAATCAAAGTCAGGGCAGAAGTAGAACGAAAGGCCATCTGAAGCTGGGCCAATCCTCTGAATAAAAAGGACGTCCAAAATAAAAGTGTTTCCACTGAGTGAAGAAGAGAGGCTGTATGCTGCATTTTCCCTTTTAAAGCTGGCTGAGATAGCCAGGACTATGTTTTCCAGGGATTAATAAAGGATAGAGAAAGAAAAACCTTGTTATTGTCCTTGTAACAATGGCTGTGGCGCTATCTAAATGCTCCTGTCCAGAATCAATATTTCTGAAAATGGTGTCAGTTGCCATCATGTCAAAGAAAAAATTCAAGAGGTTGTCCCTGAATCATAAAAAGAGGCTGAAACATCGTCTTCAGGCTAATGCTGTGTTCTGACACACCAGCCACAGGCCACATCTAGGTAACATAAAAGCACCCTGGCCATATCAATGCACAACCGATCACTGTTCAGGGACAGTAAAAATATAAGTTATTCCTTCAGATAAAACTGAGTAGTGATACAGCGTTGTCATAATACACCTCCTTAATCTAGTCAAACTCTACAAGAAGAAAGAAAGTAATCCTTAGAGGATTTTCACTAAGTATAAACAATAATATATTACCTAAGGGCTTAATACCGCTATACTGACAAAAACCTCTGAAATGTAGCACAACTGAGACTCCCAAATTCCAGTTCAGTACAGTGAGCACTTCATATGGGATTCATTTGTCCATCTGCAAATACCTGCAACGTGCTTATTTACATATGAAAATTCATTTAGACTCCATAGATGAAAAGCTAGGTACTTCAGGAGGGAAATCCCTTTCCTTCCATGACTGATGGACAGACCAAAGCAGCACTGCAGATGACTGACGCTAAAGATCAATGCCATTTCTCCAGTCTAAAAAACCTGGAAGCTCGCTCTGTGGCCAAGATGTAGAGTTTTCTTCAAAATTTGTATAAAACAAAAAGCTAAGAAAGCCTTGGTACCAGTTCAAAAATATAGAGCATTGAGTTAGTCACCAAGTCACTCTTGTCACACAGAGTGAACCAAATCCTTCTTTTCAGACAACATCCTCCAACACGATGACAATTGAGCTCAAGGACATTGCATAGAAGAATATGGGCCAAACTTCTGTTTCTTTCTTTAGATACATCTCAGTCCCCCACATCGACAATTAATCTCTGTTTTAAGAGTCAGTCCATGAAGCAGAGTTGTGGTCAAATCTATCATCACCAAATGAAAGCAGTGGGTAGATGATTTTTGCTAGATCCCTGTTTTTTCACTGCTCCTTTGGTAGGAGCTGGCTTTGAGGCAAAGGAACAATTTGGTATGAAGACACGCAAGCAAGGAAAGGTCTGAAAGGCACTTGGATCTTGGTGTTAACATCCCAAGATGAACTCTTGGACCAAAACCAGGCCAGATCATACCATTAAATAAGGGAAAGGGACAAAAAGCAGTTGAGACTTAGAAATGGTTTAACATGTCAGTGGATGAGTTCACTATCTGTTTCTATACTCCTCTCAATTTGTTGAAGCTGCTTTTCATAAGAGCGCAAGGGAGAAAAGCCCTGCAATTTAAATAGACCTTTCTGACTGTCAGTTAGATTGATTACAGTTTTCTGCAAACAATACATTTTTAAATAGTTCTTTATAGAGTTTATTTTACTCCCAACATTCTCCCTATCATAAAACCCTCATAACGAATGCAATCACATTTCTATTCACTGCCTCTCCAAAGTCTTCCTCCCTCCCTTTTCTCTGGCCACCTGTTAGCTCTTCCTTCTCTAAATTTAACTCCCTTAGCTTTGTTTGGTAACATTTTCCTCATGCCCTTGTTATCTGAATTCTGCTCCTGCTTTGGTAAATCTGGCAGGGGGCTGGATTTGGGTTGTTATTTTGGAAATGGGTGGGGGAGGAGGTAATGAATCAGTCCATCAGTAGAATTTTATTTATGGATTAAAAAAAAAAAAAACCCACAAACAAAAAACCCACCACACAACAACAACAAAAAAACCAGCCCCCCAAAACAACCAAGGTCTCTACCACCTTTTACAAAAAGTTCACAGCATAAAGATAACATTGGAATGTATTAGAATATCTCAAAATATGCCTCATTTCTGGTTATCTATTACATTGCCTAAGTAGTAAAAAGGCACTGGATAGTCATTTACAGCTGTGAAAGGTAAATATAAGCATAATGGAATTGTAACTCATTTGTTCAACGCTTGCTCAGTGTTAACACAAGTGACCGTGGAGGAACTGTGGACAGCACAGAGGCACAGGCTCATGGTTGCCCGAGGCTGCTGCATGCAGCAGGGAACACAGTCCCGTCCTCAGCCAGCTGCTGCTGCTTGCCCCCATCTCTAACTCAGTGCACGTGGCATATTCGGCAGCAATTCCTCTCCTCTCTGTCATGACATGGTATTTAGGAAACTGCCTTCTTCCCCTTCATCCCACCAGCCACAAAGGTTCCTCACTGATCCTTGGCCAAGGTAGACCTGAATGCTGACTTAAGAGTCTCTCCAAGAATTGGTGATGATATCCAGCCACCCGGCAGCAGGCACATGTACGGAAATATATTGTTCAGAGAAAAAAAAGGGAAGACTTGCAGAACGAAAAGGCAGGGAAGCGAGGACAAGGTAGGTCTAACTGGAGAGCTTTGTCATCGATCACTTCCCAAAATGGATAACAAATAGAGTAAATCCACACCACTGAGCAAGGACTACATTGCTCTAAATATTACAGTTTGTCTTGAGTTTCACTTGCAGTGCTTTTGCCCAAACTTCGCTGCATAAACTGCAGCTCTCCACAACCCTTTGGAGGTGGAGAGAATCTCCAGGCATAGCATGGTTCAGCCATCCTGACTAGCAGGGATGCAGGAGAAAACTGTAGGTAGCATGATCCCAATGGAAGGAATAATTGCAGCCTTTCCCCACCTCATGTTCAGTGTATCCTGTTCTGCCAGCCCTGCCCAACGCACTCTTCTACAAACTCCTCGACTGGCCCAATAAATCTAACCTTGAGCTAGTACAATTTCAAGACTCTATGGAAACAGGCTGATGCCCATAAAAACCACACAGCTAATACACAGTGAGGTTACTAAATGAATGAATTTGGATGCAAGTAGGAAAATAAAAGCTATATTTCACCTACAGAGAGTGCCTGGAAAACCCTGCTCCCACAAAGCACATACTGATTTTGAAAATATAGTGAGCTTGTGTTGGGACACAGAGGGGAGATATTTTTAAAATGCCAAAGTCGCTGGCATGGCACCAGGCGTTGGTTTAATTTCATTCTCATACTTGCTCAGAGCCAAGATGAGTCATCTTCCCCATGAAATACGAATCTGTACACACAGCTAGCTGTTAATTACCTTTCCTGTCTCCATTAAAGAGCGAAGTGACAGTTTCAACCTCTCCCTGGGCGAGCATTGTGTTCTCTCGCTGCCTCCATCTCTCGCCAACAAATCTGCCGCTACAAGTCGAGTGGCACTTGAGATATTCAGTCTAGCATTTCAACAACAGTATAATAACTGATAATTTGACAACAAGAAGCCATCTTTAGAAAACTCAAGCCACTTGTAACTGCAGCAGAAACAAATAGAGGTATTTCTTCACCAGGCCTGCCCACGGAGCAGCTCATTTGGCCCTGCCCAGCACTGATCACTCCAAGGCTGGGAGCAGTCATCTCCAAAACATTGCTGTTTTAGCACATTGGCTCCATCAAACCAGGGGGTTTATCCGTCATTTATTTACATGGCTATACTATTGTGTACATAATGTTTTGAGAATAACAGGACTCAAAGGAGATGATATCTGGCTACAGAGTGATTGCTCTGGGCATCCCCAGCCCAAATACCACTCTGCAGCTCTGAGGAGGTCACCTCTACAGCTACGCTGTCACCTCAATGACAAGGACACGCTCCTTCTATCACTCGTATCTCCCAACTCTGTTGACATCAGGTAGTCCACCAAAATTTCACAAGCTGCTCAGGTGCCTTTTTACCTTTGCACAGTGCATTAACTGGAAGGAGTGCAAGTGTTATCGCAGTTGCCACCAATAAACAGTCAAAAAACCTGAACCTTCCATATTCCAAAAATTACAGAAGCTTCAGAAATGGCAAGCGAAAATTTAGTTCTGCTTGTTCTCTGGGCTTTCAGTTATATGGGAGACTCTCTGATTGTGCTCTCAACCATGAAGGGCAGAAAAATTCTTTTTCAACACAAAAGAATGTGTTTTTGAAACACCCTTTTGAAGAGCTTTATCTATAAAGTAAAACAGCATAAGATTTAGAATATAATCATAAGGGAAAAAAAAAAAGAAAAAAAATCAGGCAACACTGAAGTTGCTACTCATTTACAGTTGTAGCAGAAATTCATTCCTATGCAAAGATGAATGAAGATGCATACCAGACTTATCCCAGTAAGCCCTTGGGATTCAAATAGATTAGTGTACTCGTGCTGAGCCTTCCCAGAGGGGCAAACCTCACCTTTGCGTGCATTGCAGCAGTTAAAGAAACAAAAATTTGCAGGAACTGAAAACACTGGAATTTGAAAGACTTCAAAGGCAGCAGGGAAAAAAGTAATATTCACTTCTGTTTCTTTTCATAAGTGCAGTGTTTTACCCAGCCAGAACAACCTCCACCCAAAATCTCAGGGCAACTTGCTAACCCTAATCAGGTCTCACCGGACACCTCTACATTAGATAACACAGCTAATGCATCTTTAATACTTTGTGTCACTACAGAAGATTGATGTGTTCACAGCAAGGTATTGGATCATTTGCTTGTACCGTGCCCCAGGTCATTCTCTTAGCTCAGCCTGAAGACCACTACAACAAACTAATTTTTTTTTTTCCTTAAACCAGCTGCACCCAATTTTTTTACTTGTTCATCTGAATAAGTAAATACAAACATCAGGGTTGATATCTTTATAGCATCTTTCCCACTGAAGAACCAGGGACTCATTATAATCAGGATACCCACTACTATGATCAGCCCTTTTTGTTGTGAATTTATTGCTTCATCATAGTACGTTGTGTATTGAGTAGAACAGCTCCAACTGAAACCAGTTCATTACTCATCTACTCTGTGGCTTATGGGGGGAAGCTCTGAAATTATTAGAAATAAATACACAAAAGGACCAGCATTATTTCTCAGAGGCAGGGAAATTCCAGTTACCACCCATGTCTTATCTGAGAAACTGAAGAGTACAAGAAAATAATAAAGGAAATCCTTGATCATTAGTGTAATTTCATGAGGGTATCTAAAGAACAATGCACAAGACTGAATTTCAGCCTTGCAAGGTTAGTCATAGAAAATTCGTATACGTGAAACACACTGCCTAGTTTACTGCTGCCATTTTTTTTTTTTTTTTTTCATAAAATAGTTTAAAGCTAGTTATTCATTTCATTGAACTTTTCATAGGGCTGTTCATCACATTTTACCATTGTGGTGAGTGACTAATGACCTTGAAAAAAATAAAAAGTAGCCATATGAGCATTAGCAGAATAACATATAGTCCAGATTAAGGAGGGAATGTTTAGCTTTTGCTCAGTGAGGTATGTAGCTTGCTTGACAAAGAATGATTATAGGGAAAGCAATAGGAAAACTCATGATGCTGTTGAGATACAGAGTAGGCATAAGCAAAGCTGCAGCTCAATGCAAGCAGAATCCTAGCCAGCCACCACGGAAATACTAATACGCTTTTGTGCTTGAGCTCACCTAGCCTGTACCTATCTTATTTAATTCCTTGAATTCAGGGCCATCATGAATAACAGGCTCTGTTACATTTCCTTCCCACAGACGGGGGAAGAAATGGGAACAGAGTGACACCTAAACAGGGTAAGACTAGTATCTACTCTTTTCCTTCCAAACAGAGGAGGAATTATTACCTAGCGTGTAGCTGAAGGTGCAAGATGCACTGCTACATACTGCCAGCGGTGTGGCCTGTTCATGGACAGCTTGTTCATAACTCTCCCTGTTTAGGATTTTTTTTCCCCTGAAACATGAGTCTTCTCAATCTCTTTAAAAACCTTAATGCTGCTAATACTAGCTATCTAATTCCAGGTATTCTTATTCAGATAAATAGCAATGTTCCCTTCCTGAAACCTTTGGTGTGCATGTGGGTTTGTAGTGATGAGCTCCAATGGATATATGTGAGCTGCGTGCGGAAAAGGGAAAAAAAAAAAAAAAGAGAAAAAGAAAACACCACAAGAAGAAATGACTGAATGGCCCCATTTTCATTCTTTTGAGCCTCATCTCAGTCATGCTTTAATACAATTTAAGCGCTGCCTAATTTGATTCTTTATGCAGCCCCAGCAGATGACAACGTGTTACAAAACCCGAAGATACCCCATGCAGCTGAAAGTGCCCAAGCAGATTTGCCCCAGATAGACCCTGGCCAGGAGAATCAGATGGCTAGAAGCAGGTGGGGGAAAAAACGCCAAACAGAAACAGAAAAAACATAGAATCTTTAAGGATGCCTCTTTTCATCCTGTTTCTATTCAGAGAGCTCATGACATCAATATAGGAGCAAGAACTATTTTTTCTTTTAATTTTACAAGATTTCATAGGTAGATTAAAGTTCCTCTGTAGTTATTCTCTCTGCATTTGATCTGGCTTATTTCTTTTAATATCAATAGAGTTAAAAGAGGATGCATGTCATCTATTTTAATGGGCTCAGTTTTTCCCCACTTTTACTTTTTACAAGAGCAATCAGCTAAAAGATAAAAGGTAACACTACTGTTCTGACCTGGTAGAATTTTACATCTATTTAGCAATCCTAGAGGTTATTTCAGTTGCAAGCTACCCAAGAGCCAGACTCTTGCTTTTTGGTTGCAACCAAAAAACCTGCCAAATGCAAAAGGAGTTTTTCCAGGTAAAATTGTTTTGATGAATGCGTGTGTAACTGCTGCATCCTGAAATGCCTTTGGAAACATAAGACACCATGTTGAGAGGTTGGCCACATATAGATTACTGAGCTGGAAAATTATTTTGGACCTAAAGTATCTGTACTTCAATTTAATGGGTAATTAAACCTAACGTGTTGCCATTCAGAAAGCAATTAAGTCCAATATCTAGAATGCAGTGTCCCCTTCCAGTGAGTGATGGGGAAGAAGCAACAGGATTCACTGTGCTAATTGATCATTCCTGGGAACCTCCCTCACAACCTTAGGTGCTCTCATAAAACAGGAATTGGGCAAAATGTGGAGGTGGAGCAAGAGGATGTCCCTTGGGCTACACCTTGCACGCGTTATCAACTGCACGTTCAGGGTAGGTGCATTAGCTGACTTGGAGAGAGCCTGGAAAGATTTCCCTAGAAATTAGACAGCTTTATCTGGATATTGTTGTACTAAGGAGACAGGAATGGCCAAAGATAAGAGAGCCAAGGACTGCAGCAATGATTTCTGTTCTTTGTGGACTTCACGTCAAACACACTGGGCACCCTGGATGTCTTTTCACTTTTTCTGTTGGCAGAAGACACTAATTCAATCTGGCTAAAGGCATCAAATCCATCAATAGAGGTAACACAGACACTGCAAAATCACCTTGGCCAAGAGCCATGCTTAGCATGAGCTTCTTAGTTCTTAAACACCAGAAACTACCTGACCCTGAGCAATGTACCATTCCTGACATGATAGAAAGCAGCTCCCAGGCCATGCCTACAGCCCTAGATGGAAGTGAACCAAAACTGCTGTAGTCCTTGACTAGGTGCCCCTGAAGCCCCCCACGCATCCTGCGCAGCCCATCTGCAATGATGCAGCAGGAGCTGTGGTGTCCACTCCAAGCAGAGGCTGTGCTCTGGGCTCCCTCAGCCACACACATTGCACATGGCCCACAGATCTCGGCCATATGAAGGCTTGTGCTTGGTTCAGACAACCAAGAAAGGTGGCATAAAGTAAACCAAGACCTCAAAACACAAGGTCAGCTGCCACCAAGGTCAGTGAAAGCTCCAAGTTGAGATCTTCTGGAAAAAAAAAGAGGCAGGCTTACGTCAGAGTACCCATTAATACCACAATATTTGTTTTAAATTATATTATTAAATATTATTACATTTAATAACACTGGTGAACCGGGACATAATTGTGATCAAAAGGTTCACCCAAGGTTAGAAAGAAAGTCGGTTGCAAAGTCACAAAACCAATCTAACCCCTTGCTACACAGTCCTATACTTTGGAAGGAAGATAATTGTTACTGAAGCTCACCAGTGGGTAGTCGCCATGAATAAAAACTTAATAATTGAGAGTATGTATAACGCCTATTTTTTTCAGCGTAACTATGGAACAGGGAAGAAGATCGGTAGGGGAAAATGTAAAATAAACTTACTAAACAATAGCTCCACAAATATCACACCAAATTGCATATCAGAGACACTATTACAATCGTACTGACCTAGCCAAAGCATTGGTCTTTTTGATGGGAAAAGTTAGCACCAAGCAGAGATATTTGAAAATATTTTTCTCTTCTTCTGTTATTTTTTATACTATTATTTGAATGCATCAGCTTGCCGCTTCTTTCATGACCGCGAAGCTTAGTGATAAGCCAGAGTATTACAAATGTTTTCTCCATTTTTGAGAGCAATATGTAATATCATTAGATTTCCACAGTTTGCTTTGGCAGCGACATGTTCAACGGACAAGCTGGTCTCCCCATTGTAGAGATGGGACCGGCTCTGAGTAAGCAAGATAGAAGAGGAGCATTAGCAGAAACCTATTATCTCTGTTCAATTTTCCCAAAGAGTAACCAAGGCTTCTTCTGTGACAGAGAATAAATGAAAACATTTATCGTCTGATAAAAATTAGTAAGCTGTTCTAACACCTGCCCATACTGGCACGTTTCCTTGCCGATTACAGTGCGATAAGGTGGTTTCAGGTGATGAGCAGCCAGCAGCGGTGACAGCCTCAGCAACCGCCGCTGCCACCACCTGAGGACCTGGCTTGGATAGCACAGGGGTGAAGCTAAAAACCCTGGCACCACCACTGAAAGGTTTCATCTAATTGCTGTACAGCTCACATTTCTGCAAGCAAAATAAGCTGGTCCTCTTCCTCTGCCTGCCTACATGCCCCCCTCCTCCACATCACCATCGCCCAAGCTGCTTCTGGGCCACCAGTTGCTGCATCTTAATGGCAGCACATTCAAAGCAACGTTACCCCTTCCTCGGCGCTTCTGGAAGATGAACTTTCTCAAGGTGCCAGGCTCACAGTCTGTTGTCTTGCCAGGCTCACAGTCTGTTGTCTTGCCAGGCCAGTTTTACACCCTGGCCCATCCACGAGAATACCGACAACATAGGAGGTCTGCTAATGGGTCGTATTTCTGCATCAGATCCTCCCGAGCTGCTGCACAGGCTGGCAATGATGTGTGACACATCAGGAATTTCCCAATTTGTTGACTGTCACAGGTTTGCTTTCACCTTTGTGGAAAATCAGTCCCAGGAGTCGAAAGCCAGATTTTCACTCTCTACTTCAATGCCTCTGTTCAGCATGCGCTGGTTAATGACGGTGTGTAATAATCAATAAACAGCTCTCGGCTTTCAGCTGATGGTGCATTACTGGCAGATAGGAAGGGAAAGGTGAACCGTGCAATTTCTGCTAGCTGGGGAAGGCGCTCTCTGTGCATATACAACCTCTAACAGCCTCCCATACTTGTCCTGCTGTCACCATTCTCCTAACTCTTTGCTGTCAGCATATTGCTGTATTCTGGAATTAAAAGACTGACAGTCGCAGTGCTCCCAGTGTTTAATGATATGCAAACAGGCAGCATTTCGGTGATTTCCAAAAACTATGTCCCAGCATAGAAGCTGCAACACGGTGATGGAGGTGGGTTATCCCAGAAAGCTTTATGCTTACAAAAGACAGGCCCATGTGGATTTGAATCAGAACCAGCAGCAGAAGAACATTGCTTCATACAGTACAGGTCTGCAGTACTTGTACTGTAAGGGAGTGCCAGAGTTCAGTGGTTGCTTTCTGCTTGTACCCTGCCAACCTCATTTGACCTGCTAACACAGGTGGTTATGAATGAAGGAGAAATGCTCTTTGGTAAAAGCAGGAAACACACACATCAAAATAAAGCATCTTCCAGGTGCACAAGATAGCAAAGGAAACAGCCTAAGATTTCAACACATTTATTATCCCATTATTTCAGAGCTGCACCTGATACCAAGAGAAATCCATCCAAACTGTCAGACTTCTTTCCATTATGCAGAGGAACACCTTGAAGCGCTTTGAGGTTGTAAGGACAGAAACCAAAGGGCAATTAAGTGTTTCTTGCATAAGATTAGCCAAATACCTAAATCCCTTTGCCTCATAACTTCCAAGTAACTCCTACTTGACTCAGGCAAGGTAGCAGGGACACATTGGATACCAAGTTATAAACAAAAAACCTTTCAGTCTTTAACTCCTCAAGGTAGATTACCACTCACTGCGTACATAATCCATTTGATTGAGTTTGATTCTGCACATGGTTATTTTACCAGCAGTGTTCCAGAGGTGGTACCAGCACCTGGCAGAGAACCCATCTGAAGTGGGTTCCCAACACCACGGACAGACAGGCAGAGCCTGCACCTCCTTTGCACGATTCAAATGAGATCTAGCCAGGCACGGTGCAGTCACACCATGCTCCAAGGGGTAGGTTTAAGCTCTGAAACAGGCAGGATCCTGCAACCCCCTCCTGCAAGATCAACCAGCAATAGTCCCTTTCAGGTCAGTAAGCAGCATTTATCTCCCTGCAGCATTGGTCAGGGCGAATGGCAGATACTGAATTCAGTCAAGCTGGCGTGAGCGCTTCACGCGGTGCTCATGCACTGATGATCAATCATTCATAAGCTGGTTTTGTGCTGAGAAGTTCTCGGGGGCTCTTCTGCCTATTTCCAGAACCGCAATGCACTGTGACTGTCACACCAGGTCCTGATGGCACCAGCTGGGTGACGTGCCCTATTGTAGCTGTCACATCTGCTTTAAGGACCTGCCACTCGTGATGCAGCTTGATCTGAGCCAGACTGAATGAGGCATTTGCTTATGGAAATCACAGACTTCTTGCCTCAGTGGGCAAAGAGCCCAAGAAAAAGGAGGAAAGCAGCTGGGGCAGAGCAGATTGGTTTTATTTTACACCCTCGCCCACTAAGAGCATGTCCAGCCACCGCTAAGACTGACCAGCTGGCTCCTTTTTAAGAACCAGGTCGAGGAGCAGTTGGGTCTGCAAACCCACACAGAGGCCAGACCCTCTGCCTGGATGAAACAACAGCGGAAGGTTTTCGCTGCAGGGTGCAGCTTTGAGAGAGGCAGAGGAAGGACCAGCTCAAGGTTGCTACTTGTTTGCTTTGGACTCCAGGTATTTTTCCTCTCTTACTGAGGATACTTGGTGTTACTCGAAGAGCAGGACCATGCTTGAAGTCACCCTTCTGCTCTGATAAGTTAAATTTTCAATTTAAATATTCAATATTCAGCACGTCAGTCGGCAGAGCTTTTTTTTTTTTTTTAAAAAAAAAAAAAAAAAAAAAAAAAAAAAAAAAGAAAGAACAGAAAAGAAAAGAAAACAAAAAACCCCCACAAACACCACAACCAAAAACCACCACTGAAGTCCCTGTTCAGGATTGCAGCTTCTGACAAGCTTTGTGGAGCAGATGATGTGATGCAACTGGAGAAGGTGAGGTGACACAGAGGATTCCCATACTGTTTACTCTCACACAGTAAGACAATCATAGCAACTCAGTAACTATTTATTAGCAAGAAAATGAATTTTACACTTCAGGTCAGTGTGGAGTGAATGGCTGCTCCCACCTCCCTCACGCCAGTGCAGTGAATCTGGGACAAAGATGCATTGCTGAGATACACCGAGACAAGGGGAATTTTTGTTTCAGCTCCTGCTAAAAAAATTAGCAGAAGTAGGCTGGGAATGCTACAGAATAAGGCCAACACTTCCTGCATTTATTTTCCCAGCAGGAAAATAAAAATACAAAAAAAACCCAAAACCCAACCAAACAAAACCACAACCCAGCTGAAATACATCTCAACATTTTCTCTCTTACTGTGGCTTCTTCTCCAAACTAGATTCAGCACGTGGCATTAAACCCGTTTCAGAGCAGCTAAGTGCAATGCAAACCATTAACCTGAAGGTGAGAAAAGCCATAGCCCATTCCAATGGGCTATTAGATGCCCCGCGCTGAACACTTCCAGGGCAATTAAAGTGTTACGTTATTGAACATCACTTCTCCTACAAGAGTTATGCCATGTCATGTTTCTTTAAAATACCAGAGAAAGCCATATCAAAAAAGGCAGACTACAGCCATGGAGAGGAATACAGTCAAATAGATGCCAAAGCAAGCAACAAGCCACCTTTCTCATCACTTCTTGATTAGATTTCTTTCTGTCATTTGTGGATGTGGTTCTCCAGTCTACCCCACTACCACCACCAGTTGTTTTTTGCTGAAGTGAAGAATTCAGAGGAAACGTTAAATCCATTAAAAAAAAAAAATGCATAGCAAGAACTGAACTGCTCCTAGTTCAGACAGCACACACAGGGACCAGCCCCTACTCTGTATCTGCCTGTTGACAAGGGGGAGCCGGTGCACTTCATTGACTTAACAACTAGGATCCTTTCACACTGTGGAATACCCCAAGCCTTTGCAGAAGCTAGAAGAGTCTTATTTGTAGCCCAAGGACACAGGATTACTCACTTTTAGGGTTCAGGATTCCAGATTCAGCTCACGAGAGCCACCCCAGGGTCTGTGTGCAGACAGGCCATGTCCTGATGCACTGGTTATAGTGGATTTGAACACAGTAGGACTTTCCTGCAAGGAAAGAGCCCTGATTTGTTAATGGGGCTAAAGTGACTGAAACAGGGCTCTGCAGACAGCGCTCCATGGAAGAGCAACTCTCCAAAGGGCTTGTTGTCTCCCAGCTTTCTTCCATCAGCAGAAATCCGTGCTAGCAAAGCTTCCATCCGAGGAAGACTTCTGAAAGATAGAAATGGGTCATCTTCTCTCCCAAACACTCATGCCTTCCCTGCCCTGGATAACCACATAAAAGCATTAGGTGACAAATGGTTTGTTGCCAAGCACTCCAGAAGGCCCATGGGAGTTGTCTTCTGACACCTCTGCTGGTAAATGAACGAGTGCCATAACAACATGACAAGGGATTTAAAAAATTAAGTCTTCCCAGACACTCCCTGGGGGTGCTTTTGCTATGATACGCAGGCTGGCAGTGCTACTGCTTGTGAGATGCCACGTTCCCACACTTCCTTGTTTTAAAAGAAATAGATTTCTCTGGTTAGTGAATCTTTAATGTGACTAAAGGAAGGGACACTGTAGTACTGCTGGAATGCTTTTCTTGGACACCACGATGCAGAAGGCTGCCTATGGACGAACATTCACGTTGCTCCTGGACCTGCCTCTGCGTGACCAATCACTCAGATCAGGGGGGAAAAACAAAGCAAAACAAAACGAAACAAAAAACCACCATACAAACTTCCAGAAAGAACAGACAAAAGTGTGAAGGTTTTGGCTGTGGACTTCTCATGCTAGGAAATGCTAGGACGGGAAACGAAGTTGGAGGAGATGGACAAGACAGGTCATTTGGGCAGGATGGGACAGGCAGACCCTGGTCTCTCCCCTCCCAGCTGTTTGAAACATGGCAACACTTTCCTCAAGAACATGTAGGAGCTCTTCAGTGACAGCCCACAGCACATTTCAGCCTCCACCAGCTGAAGCTGCGTTATCAATGGCTGTCTCCTCACTTCCAGTACCTGCCACTGTAAATCATACCCCAGAGCAATGCTTAAGAGAAGGCATCTAAATCACAAAATAAAACAGGTCAGAGCTGCAATTATGATCAGTGAAGCAGGCATCAGTATGTTGTGCATAATTAAAATGACTGTAGGACTTCTCTATAAATATCAGCCAGAAAAGTGTCTCTGTGTGTGGGCATAAAAATGAGATGCAGGAAACAGCCTGCTCTGATGTGACAACATGACCTTGGAACAACTTTGTTGCCTCCACACCAGAGTAATTACACTGTTGAAATGTCTGATTGTGTCCCTCTTGCCATCAGCAGCAACCAAGCCTTTGCAGCAATAAATGTGTAACGACTAACGGTTCAATAAAGGTCCAGAGATAGACTAATTTTGCAGTGGCTGCTGCTCCTTGAAGTTCTCTAAAGCTGCAGCTCCGAAAGCAAAAGCTCTTGTTTTCTCCTTTAAAACTCTGAACTCAGCTTGGAGATGAAATCCACTCAAGATGATAAATGGATACCATGCAAAGCTTGTCTTACACACGCCTTTAAATATTTTACTTACTGCTCATCAATCTTCCCCATCTATGCAGCATTCTCAACTACTTTGCAGTAACAGAGCCAATTCCTTCAGGGAATTTGGGAAGCAAAATACATTCCCATTCTTCTCAACACTATGATGACAGTAAATATGGAAGTGTTAAATGAAGAGTGGTGCTAAAGCAGAGAACTGCTCCAGATCACTGTGTTCCTGCCAGACTGAGCAGCAGGGCAAGGGCTGGCCCTTGCTGCTCCCACAGGTCATAGGCAAATCCGCACGGCACATTTTGGATCTCGTGAATCTCAGTATTTGCACAGTTTCATTGGGAAGAACTCAGAGCCAACAAATCAAGTCTGAAATGCTATGGGCAGGCTCCATTACAAAGCTTATCAGGTGAATAACATCACCATGAATAGGCAACACAAAAGGAGTATTTCTATTATCACAGAGACAACCCAAAAGTTTAGCAAGTGACAACATGCACGGTATGTTTTTATTCAAAGCTATTTCAAAACACAAATACTTCAATCGATAATCACTCACCTCCCATTCAATAACCCAGTAATCCCCTTTTGTCCAGCATAATGCCTAGACACATTTTTATTGACCCAGTAGTAAACTCATAGGACTTACCATTCTTTGACTGCTAATGACCGGGTATATTTCTCCCTGCAGTCGAGTATTTATCAGGCAGAAGGCAAATATGTGATTCATTGACTCATAATACATTACAGATAAATAATAATGAAAGACCTATGCATCATTCTTGTCAATGTGCTGAAAAGATTTGCTGAATACACAGAGGTTGGGGAGAAGAAAGAAAAAATAATCAAAAGTGTTAATCTGCAAGAACATGGAATAGATACTGAGGCATAGGTTTACTGGGGGACTAAAGGGACCCTGCCACCAAAACTATTAGCGCTAGCCAATACACAGCCTAATTTCACGTCCAAAAATGTAGCATCACCACATACTCCAAATGAAATGCTCCAAACTATCTCACAACCCAAGGTGTGGCTGCAAAATATAATAACGATGGGATTTAAGAAATTTAAGGACATTTTTGTGGATCTTTCACAAGCTGAATGAGGAGAAGTGTCCTGAATAAATTAATCCATATAAATGATTTTCCATATGAAATACTAATATGCTGGCCAGCTTTCAAAAGTCACAAATTAAACAAAATAAAAGTCCACAATGAACTGAACTGGAACACTGTGAAAAATAGAAAAAAAAAAAAGAGGGAACAGTTGTTATTCTCAAATCACTTAAATATAGATCTTCCTTATGAAGAATAATGGTGCATCCAAAATGGTCATCTCCTTAAAACAAGCTATATAAAGCACTAAAAGGAGAAGCACATCATACATGACTTATTGTTGCAGCATTGTCAGGTCACCATTTTCTTTTTAAGGTGTTATACTGCTTGAGCTTCTGTTGGGAATGCTCCCTAATAAATTCCCTTTTTATGTCCCTTTTCAAGACTGTCATTTAAAATATGCTATGAAAAATTCAGAGAGCTTCTGGAATAACTACATGGAGCTGGTGACCCTCAGCAGCTCCCTGTCAGATGCCCCACTTGAATGATAACTAGTGTTGGTGCAGGACAGGAGTCAGGGAGTCTAATAAGCCACCTGGATGCTAAAAACCTCCAGGTTCAGCTTCTCTAGTGCTCTGGGAAACCCAAGGCATGACTGGGAGAGCCCCTCCTAGCAGGTAGGATTTGGGCAAACTGGGGAGACAGAAGGGCTTCAGCCTGCTGCGGTGGAAACTGTGTCGATGGGGCACAGTTATCATTATGAGTTTGTCCCCTATAGAGGAAAGGATGCCTCTTAAACCATTCCCACTGCCTTAAGTTTAGACCTGAAGGAAACCTATTCTATAGCAAAGCAGACAGGGCATATTCTGTTAGCTTAAGGAAGTAATACTACAGTGTTTGAATTTGTTCTTCTCAGATATACATACATATACATATGTTGTGTATGTATGCAGATATGTCCATATATACATCCATATACATGTGTACACATCTCTCATACCTTGACTCCACTTTACAAGCCTGGATATATACGTGCTCTTGGGCTTCACTCAGGTCAGCATTGGATGCTCCTCCCTCGCGCCCACACTCACAAAGCAGGCAGACAGTTCTCGCACAACCTATGTGCGGCATTTCAACCCCACTCGTGGTGGGAACAGAGATAAAACATCACAGGGAACAAATTAATGCCAGTTTGCAAAATACTAGGCCAATGCCATTGTAACCTAGTGCTGTGCTAAGTAAAGTGGAAGAAATGTTCTTAAATCTCAGCCTCCGCAAGGCACGATTTCCAGAGCCCACGGGCACGGCTCACGCAGCAGGCTGGCTGCGCCTGGCTGTCTGGCAGAGCTTTCTGCGTTTTACCAGGTCACCTGTCTCCCGTTGCTCAAACTCAGAGAAAAAAAATGAGATCTGTCTGCTAATACATTCCTCTGTCAAAGCCTGTTAACTCTCCATCTGCCCTCCGCCGTATCCCTCACCCTTACAGGAGACAAACTCCATTCAAGGCAAATAACATAAAGAAAGCTCATTTCCTTTGAACTTATTTACAAGTTTTACCATTAAACTTGCCCACATTATGCAAGCAGCTTGCAATCTTCCCTAATTCTCTGACTTTAATTATATAATTGAACAACCCAAAACCTCATTTTTTCCAGGAAACATTAAACATTACCATCTTAATGAAATTCTTAATGAAATGGTCCTCTCTGCATGCAAATGACTGGCACTGGATTTGCTTATCACACTGATAGACAAAAGGACAAATGCCCTTCCTTTTGTCAATCACCAGGAGTGACAGCCCTTTCTAACGACAGTCCTCCTAGATGGATGGATAACACGGACAGAATCACAGGCAGGAGGAAGACATAAGAGGGAAGAGTGAGGAGGTGGCCAGGAAAGGTCAATAAGTGTGAATAAACCAACAGACCCACGGTCAACGCAAACTTTTTCCTTAAGCTTAGCTAAGTTCAGAGGGGCTCTGCTTCAGCTGAGCTTTAACACTCGGGAAGGGAAGAGCCATAGCTGGGGCTGGATGGATGAAACAGCCAGCGGTCTCAGCAGGGGTCCCGTTGCAGCGGTGCACTGTGCCGCTGCCCTTCCTGCGTAAGGAAAAACATGTTGGGCATTTTAGACGCTTGACTTCTATAAACTGTTTCCAGACACGTGGTTCAGTCTTCCCCACCTCAAACATCCTCCTTGCAATGTCTTTATCTCAGGCAGTCTCTTCACTCCAGGCCCCCCTGCTGCAGACATGTTACATCCCCCAACAAACAAGAAGCCACAGCAGAGCCCCATGCTGGAAGGAGCCCTGATAGGGGGCACATACCCAGCACCAGCCACATGCTGGGAACCTTTGGCCTCCCTCATATAGCTGGACATATGCCCACCATGTATCGCAGCACAGAGGGATGCTGGCATACCAAGCAGCTGTACTGCAGGGACCCCAGAGGTCTGCAAGGATGAAAACTCCAGGACAAACTGCAAAAGAGCAGGGGAAAGCCAGAAACCAGTACTAAGCTTCTAACATATCTCCCATCACCTCTCCCACCTCACCAGTCCTCTCTACTATATCAGCTGTGTGGGAGCGGGGCATCCATCCCCTACCAACAGTATGGAGGTAACCTCTCTGCTCCCATGTCCTCTTTTGGTGTCTTCCAGCAACACAGCTGCTGCTGCTCTCCACAGCAGACCTTCAAGACACCAACCTGGCCATCACTCCAAACACAACACAAGATTTAATTTACATGCTGCAGTACTGTTGCCCTAATACAAACCCATTCTGCTCCCTTTGAGCATTTTCTTGCAGGGTATTTTTACACAGCTGCTTTCTTGTGCAGTACCAAGCTCTGCCCAGCTGAAGAAATTTTTGTCACGAATATCTTGGGTGCATCCATTCCTTCACTGTCACTTTCTGACCTCTAGTTCTTGGTTTTGATACCAGTTCAAAGACATCAGGAACGTCTTTCATTTTTATTCCCATCAAAAACATGTGTAGTTCAAAGACATGACCTTGGTGTCTGTGCTTCCACAAACACCACCAGCCTCAGTGCTACACCAAAACCCATGTCACCGAATCAGCTTGCTCGAGCCTCTTCTAAATCTAATTCTTTCTAAATCTAATTCCCACAGATCAAGAGCAGAATAGTTTTATTCAATAAGCATTAGTTCGCTATATTTTTCTCCATTCTCCTGCTTCACTGCACTTTTAGTGTCCTACGCCTTTAGCCCACAGACACTCCTCACCGCCCTGCAGCTCCCAGATTCCCCTGATTATTTATTGACAATAAAACTCAAGCGCCAGGTACCTTTCTCTGATTTACACTCAGATCTGCAATTATGTAGTACCTGGCCACGATAAACTTTTAAAAAAAAAAAAACAAAAAAAAGATAGTTGGGGTTAATAACTTAGAGGGAAAGAAGGAAAACCCAAAGAGGTGTCATTGTCCTGGCACTACCCTAACCAGAAGGTCTGGAGGAAAAAAACACCAACTTGCAAGAGTTAAAGATCCAGCAGCGCTTTGGAGATGGGGGTCCAAACCTGACCCCTGCACGGTCTCCACTAACGGCATTCTGCTGCCTCAGATTCCTACTAGTGTCAGCTGAATGTCCAGCATTTTTTAAGACATGAGGGCAAAATGGTCTTTTCCATTTCAAGGCTAAAAAAATACAAACGTTTTTGAGTCATCTACAAATATTTGACAAGCTAATTGCTTGGTATCATTAGCAGATAAAGGAAGTAGATGCATGACATAAGTAACATTAAACTGGGTGAATTTCTTATGCTGCTTTGAAGCAAAAGGTTTGGGAGTCTTGTTTTGACAAGTCCCCCCCACCAGGCTTGATTGCTCAGCTAAAAACTTCTGCTGAGTTCTCCCCACATTTGCAAATAAGTTCAATTTTCTCAGCTCTCCATCTTTGCTTAAAGTTTTATTCCCCCAGCCACAACCCTACCCAGCATCACACCAGGACGTTATCTGTGTTGGCAACAGAAATCCTTTTTAAAACTCTGTTAGGCAAAGAGATTCTTGTTTCCATGACAGTTTATGATCCTAAACAACAACAGGAATATCTTAACTCACAATTAACACTACCTTAGTGCTCAAACAGTCCAACTGAAACTAATTGATATATTTGCCCAGTGGAGTAAGAAAACATCCACAAAGCACAAGGGATCAAAACGTGGCCTGCGACCCCCAAATCAATTCATAAAAAAAAAGGGGGGGGGGGGGGGAGCTATTCCATGGGCCTCAGTGGGAATTCAATCCAGTGTGCAGTTTATAAAGCACTTTCACCAAGTGCCTTTCATTTGAGGCTTTCTACAGGAGAGGTGCATCATTATTTGCTGTAACCCCAGAACCTTCCCCTGTTCTGGTTTGGTTTTCACTTATGATTCATTCCACTCTCTCAGTGTATTCCCTAGTTGTGCATTTTTGTCCTTGGCATTATTTTCTGTCCTTTGCATCCCATGTGCTGTATTCCTCAGCATTTATTTATAGAAGGGACTCAGCCACCCCCAGATCCGTGCCCCAAGCCGTATGTCAGTACAGCTCCAGCTGTTTGTCTCCCAGGAATTCAATCACCTTTCTGCTCGCGGGCTGCAGCTCAACATTCACAACAGCTCATCCTCTCTGCAGAAGCAGAGCTCCATCCTCCCAGACATAAGATTTCTATTTAGCCTCTGCAACAGCCATTTCCACATGGAGGTATGAACTCTAAATGAGTAAAAGTGGGGTCCTCAGAACTTATTTTTTAGGCTATTAAACCTAGCACAACATTGAAATCCTACTTTATTCTAATATAAAATTTGGCTCTTTATTCATCCCAACAGAAAGCCTTATTATCTTTATCATGGTCGCATTTGTGATGACAAAAAAAAGCAGCTCAAAGTGCTCAAAATCACACATGCCTGAATACACCAACCTGAACACAGGGACAGGCTCAGTCCCACTTTACTACATGGACCGTGGTTTGTTCTTCTGTCCCATTTGATTTTCCCTATTACCTCTTCCTTTTCCTTTCCCCTCTATTCTTCTTTATTTGTAAAGGAAGGAACAATTTTGCCTTCCCTGCTGGGAAGTGTGCAGTGACAGGGTGGGGAAGGGAACCCTTTAGCGATGGGATGGGGAGGACAGGCAACTGTCTTGGAGATGCACCAAAAGTGCTGACTCTGCTCCTGAAAGCCAGGAACAGCCTCCTGGTCACACTCTGTAGCTCTGACCAAGAAGGATGCCTTTTCCAAAGGCAGCATATTGATAACAAGTGACCATCCCATCACCCCCGTCCCTTGGCAAGAGGTCACTGCAAAACTTCCTCTCCTCTCGCTTGCATCCGTCCTGTTGACTCTGCGGAGATTCTGCAGATTACAGCAGAGCAACTGTATTATTCTGGCTAACGAGAATGTAATGTTTCTTTGCTGACTTCCACAGTCACTTAAATCTATCCTTATGTAATTAATTTTGCAAAACAAAGTGACTAACCAAATAAACTCCACCACAGCTTGACAGCCAGTAAAATTATAACGTTTGTTCAGAAAACAAACCAAGAAAGTGTAAGGGGGGCAAAGAGGAAAGGATGAATAAACTACTCAATACATGATTGACTTCCAAATTAAGTGCAAAAGATGGGGAGGGCAGCCATAGCATGCATTGGCATTGCTTTTCAATTAACAAGGACAGCCACCCGTGCAGGTTGCCACAGCAGTTTGAGCCCAGGTTTGAGCACAAGCACCCAGAGCTTGACCACCAGCGATACAGGAGTGACTCGGTCACAGCAGTAACTTTCTCATCCCGTGGCAAACCAGCAACCAGCTTTGGAGGCAACACACATTGGGCATAGCCACTGGTACCCGCTGCTACCCACACACGTGTGTGAACACACAGGCACATGCACAGACACTTGCTAGAACAACCTTTTCAGTAATTTACTTGCAAAGCCTTGAGCTGGAGCAAAAAAAAAAAAAAAAAAAACCAACAGGACTGGCTGCTTCTTGCCGTGTTCTTTCTATTTCCAAAGGAATATTTTGCATGCCTCATCTGCACAAAAGCCAGCAAATTGCTAGTCCTACCTTTTGTTATTTAGAGAGTAGCAGTATATCTGAGAGCACTCAGAAGTCAGCAAAGGGAACAGGCTTCATTAAAGGGGCAATCAACAAAACTATTCCCCCAAACTTTGCCCTAAGCCTGGGATGGGTAAGCCAGGCAGTTGCACAATCGCCCATTTCATAAGGTGCCACTTTGGGCTTTAAGCAAGAAGCAAAAGGAGAACAGATTAGGTTCTCAATCCAGCAAGTCTTACTCTGATAAAATGAACTTTTATCTTAGCAAGGAATGCAGGCTGATACCTGAAAAGGGTAAAAAGACCCACAACTGACCCACTTCAGCTCTGTAAAAGAGTCACCCCTATCATCCTGCTGTTGAGAGTCATGGAGGCTTACAAGTGACAAACTGAGTGTAGCTGAGCTACATGGACCTAAGGCAGCCACAGCCCATCTCGGAGAAACAAAATTAAACAACATTAGCAATGACCCATTTCCTCACTCAGCAGGGAACAGCAGAGCTAATCTGGCACCGGGAGGAAACAGCCTGTGGGTTTTTCCGCACCAAGAGATCACTCACTGCCAACGCACACAACGCTTCCACTAATCCACCTCGCCCCAAAACGGTTGACCATTTCTGTTTAAAGAAATAAGTGGGGATTAAAAGGAGGAAGCCTGAAATCCAACAGACTTGAAATTAAACTGGCAGGGAAAGTGAGCTGCTGGGAAGCAGCAGTTTGCTCTGGAAAGGGATGCAGAGCTGCTGTGGGTTGGGGGGTGGGGGTGTACAGGGGGTGTAGCAGTTACACCCCAACAACCCCCTTGCCAGCATGGAGGTTTGCTCATTTGTGGGGTGTTTTGGGGGGGGGGGTTCTTTGGTTGGTTTTTTTAAAGTAGGAAAAGGAATTCCCTCCCTGTTCACCTCTGAGGGAACGAGCTTAAACATAACTTGAGCCACGCAGATCCTTCATTTATGCTGTGGGTAAATGTTTTCACCTAAATAATCTAAACTGCAGTGACAGCTGCTTCAAGTGTTTGCTATCATCCTTTCTCCCTTACTCCCCCTGCCACACTTTTACCTGCCTTGCCTAAATCTAAGCCATTTGCATGCTATTTGCTACCAGTTATATTTGCCCACATTTTCCCTTAAAACCCAAAAGCCAGCTCCTCAGCCGATGCCGACTGGCAGAGATCTTTGACTGTAATCAGAGCAATGCTCATTTATTCCAGCTGAGGATCTGACCCCATTGCTTGAGCTGTACTAGAAGTAGAACCAGACCAGGTCATTACATGTTTGGGAGATGTCCCAGACACTTTCAGGTGCTACAGAAAGCAGTGCCAGCAATTCTGCAGTTCGTAAGGGTTTTTTCCCCTCTGAATCAAATGGGGGAGATCAGTACAACGGGTATGGTGCACAGGGATCTTATCCAGAAAGCTTACTCTTTGGATTAACATAGAGGCCAAGATCTGCCATAAGGTTTAGTTGCAGGGTTAGGAGTCCAGGGACACACACCAGTCCATTTTACAATTCAAGGCTTACTTGCATTCAGTTTTTTGTTTTCAGTCCAAAAAGCAAGAGAGATTCCGTAAGTCCAACAGTCTGGTGTGGTACTGCTGCATAGGCCAAGACCCTTAATATGTGCCACTTTTGGCAAACAGAGCTATCTCCAGATCCAAATTGGGACAATTCAGTTAAATTTGAAAGGAAGTTAAAACTACCCCAAAAATCCAACCAAGGCAAACCACTGAAACAGAGAGAGGACACATTTCACACCCAAGCATCCAAAGAAAGGTGGGGTTTTCATTCTCCCTTTCTTCCTTCAGATTGCACGTTTGTCATGGTTTTCCCATTTCTCTTTGGGAAAGACTGTCAAGACAAGATGAAAAAAGGACACCAGACACTACCTGATCATATCTTAAACAACCACATTTCCAACAAGAACATGTAGCAATTACATTCAAGACCCTGAAAGACTGCCTTCTGGACTGGTCCAGTCCAAACATAGTAGACTATTCCACAATATCTTTGGGGTTTGCCCAGGGTAGAATCTTTGGGGATAATAATGATAATCTTCCCCAAGCATAGTTACATCTGGCGATGGGACACCGCATATTCTGCCAAACCTCATCCACGCAGAAGTCAGAAAACCCTCTCTGGAATATTAAAACACTTAAAACTGCCACTTCAACTCTACTTGACTACCCTCACTGGAACAGGCCACTACTATTTGCTTAATAAGGTGTTTTGCAAGACAAACAAAGAGCAGCACAGGATGCGAGTAACATGGAAACCAGCCTCAAACCAGGGAACTGTGGCAATACGTCACCGCATACACGTACCAGCAAAGAGCCTGACCCTGCAGACACTGACAGCAGTTTTTCCTTGCAGGAGGAGAATTCAGCCAAAACCTGACAAATATAATTAACAGGTGAGGAAAGGCATGCCCAAGAACAAACCCATTTATTTGTATAGTTATTTTTCCATTAAGGTGATGTATTCTGGCATAACTTGCTATACCCACCATCATTTCTGCCCCTTTCTTTAACACCTCTGCAAGTCTCCCTGCTAGACCAGGAATAGGAACACAGCTCGTTTTCTAAGCAATTTCATTTCTTTCTTAGTTTGCCTATCGCTACTAATGTCTTGGGTTAACTAATTGAATTCAAGTTGCTTAATTNAACCCAAAACAATGAGTTTCAGAGCTGCCTGCACTTATTGGCAGTATTTTTTTTTACCTTGATGTAGAATAGGATTGTCAGAACAATATTATGGAGACTGTTCGAATTTCTACCTAAGAATGAGAGAGAAGATATTCCTTTCGTACAACAACATTTCTGTAAATTTTGTTTAGCTTGCGTGGGATACAGTTAATTACAGTAATTTATCAAACTGGCACAAGGTAGTATTCACACACAAAGTTTTTCCTGCAGTCAGAATCCTTAGTTTTATATGATACTGGTCTGCACTAATTGAATTTTCACTTGGGTAGATAAAATCTTTAACAACTCTGGAATAACTAAGTGCTCTTTGTTCAATGATGTGGATCAGAATGATTTACAGCACCTTTCACATAATCATGCTAATTTTACTTTCATATGATTAATTAAAACAATATGTTCTTTCTTTGTAAAATAGAATTAGTGCACCCAAGGAGACAGGTTTTATTGCAAACTTCTTTTTCTGGTAATAAAAGCAATTTTCACGCACCATCTTTCTGGCAAAGCTACGTAAACATGCTTAAGTGGGGAAGAAAACTGCAGCTGGGGTCAGATCCCTTCATGGTGTACTGCCAACAGGTTTAGCAGATTGCACCAAAGATGATTTAGCCGCAGTGCTGTGAAGGAGAGCATAGCCACCATGAAGCTGGCCTGGACATCCCAAAAGCAAAAGCCCCTTCCCACTGCCACAGTTTCCTATAGAGAGGCTCTCTCTCATCACATCTAGAGCCAAAATGAAGGACATACCTGTAACAAAACAGAAACTCAAAAGCTAAGTTGGATCATGCCTGTGGTCCAAGCTCTGGATTCAGCACAAACGTGTAATCTTTCAGCACCGTTCAAGCACACCTAAAAGAATCAGATCATCTGACTCTGGTGGTCATGCTAAGTCTGATCAACAAATTGAAACAAAAATAAGGCTGACTTAAATGGCCCTTGAGAGATCATCTGGTAAAGCAAAGCTTACATGCCGACTCCTTGGCTCACTGCTCAACTGTGGGAATGCAAAGCATCACCAAGGGCTACAGCTATTGGTGGGTCCACGGGTCACCTCAGGTCTTCTGTGCCAGGTGGCTTTTGATGCAATAGTGGTATTTCCCAGCGAGACCAACAAGCTCAGAACATTGTTAGTAGCATTAAAGCGCCACACCTCATCATATTGGTGCTGGGTAACAGAAAGGAATTAGCAAAAAGGAAAAACAACAATAAAGAAAAACTTACGTGAAACCATGGAATATGTTTTCTATGATCTATCTCACCACAGCGCTGTGACTCTACTCCTTTGATCAGAAGCTGTGCAAGCACCACTGTATTAAAATTCACTGAGGAAGAAAGCAAGTGACTTTGAGGTCTGATCAGCAATGCATGGAAGCAGGGAGAAATCATCTTCTGCCATCCATATTCAACTCGGCAAGTTCCCCTACACAAGGCTTACCCACTCCTGGTTAAGTGATTACCAAGAGCCACCAGTTAATCTTACATGGGTGCAGTGACTAATAGTACGAATGAATGTTTACTTTTAACAGAAATACTTGGCAAAGACCTGAAACCATCTAGTTGCAGATGACCAAGTTCAACACAGGGTAACTCACCAGAAAAGAAACCATGCTGATGTCAGTGACATCCACATGCTAGTGTCAGGCAAGAGCAGCGCACCATGTTATTTTACAGCCTTTAAGGTAAGCAAAGGGGTTTCTGCCTGGTGCTGTAGCCTCCCAGGTAGGCAGGCCACAAGCTCCTTGCACTTTCCTAACAGACATGAAAACCAGAATGTAACTTGGGGTCTGTGGCAAGTTCTGTGGCATTTAAGTAAGAACAGGGATTTAAGCAAGAAACTCAAGCCGCAACAGTGACATAACTAGGTGTCTCTGTGCACTCGGTCACCACTGCCCTGGGTGGCCCAGAAACTTCCCAGCTAATCTCTGCCTGGAGGCAATGGAGCAACCTGGAGGCAATGGACCACTTCCCAACAAAGCCAGCAACTGCTACAAGAGTGGGAATTTTGGACAGTGGTGAAGATCACAAAATTATTTGGGTTGGAAGGGACCTTTAAAGATCATCTAGTCCATATCCCCTGCTGTAGGCAGGGACATCTTTCACTAGAGATGCCCCTAGGCAGCTCCTGCTGTGCACAGATCAGTTGATGGACACCACTCGGTCACCTCAGATCCACAGATTAATCCCCTGGGTGGCGAGCCTGGCAGTCCCCAGCAGTTCCTGCTGCTGAAGTGACCAAATTGTACACAGGTAACTAAATTGTCAGTAGAAACTGTTCCTGCAGATACAGAAGTGGTCACTTAAAACCCATGCAGAGGTTGTAAGAGAACTTGGCAGGGCCTTGCTCTGTGTATTGGGTACCAGAAAAACAAACTCTTTTATAGTTATTTTTTATTGTCCCTTCCAGTTTTTATTATTGTGCCTTGGCAGGATTATTTAGACCTTCTCCTTAAGGTAAATACTGATGAAATACCCCAGATAACGAGACCTGTTACAAAGGAGTGGTAAAGTGGATCCCATGGGGTGCTCTGGAGGAGAGGCAGGTGCTCCGGCTGTTGGCAAGAAGTGAAGAGGAAACCTCAACAGATGCTCTAATAGCACCAAAGGGGTAATTGTGCAACCTGATGCATGAGAATGTAGATTCACAACCATCATTACCATTAATGGCAATCATGTGGATGGCTAAACTCCCCACATAGAGCACTGAATATTTACCTCCAGGTGCTCCCTCCTGTCTCATTTTACTTCAAGCCTGGATTGAGGTGCTGGACAGGAAAAGTTACCCAATTCAAAGTTTCAAACACACTAGGGTCATGGTATCACATCTCTGACTACAGGTCTGGATCTAAGACTTTCTCTAATGCATGAAACAGTGAAGGAAAGCCTATAGTGTTGGGTTTCTTTTACTTTAACCAATTAAAAACATTCAAAACAAGAGAAGTTCGGTTTTGCCCGTCACCCAAAGATCTCAAGTTACCTTGCCTGAAGTACTCATGTGTACCAGCCAAAAGAAACCCGTCAAATGTCAGGGAAAACAGATTCAGGTGGCACTGTTTCTTAAAGCAGATATTTTCATCACAAAAAGAGTATAATCCATCCCAGACAGAAAACCAATGCAAAAGCTAGAGTCACCTGATTACACCCAACTTTGAGGGCTTGCATGCTGTGTAAGATTCCCTGCAATAAAGAATTCCAGCTGTCTATTAAATAATTCTCTTGTAATGGTCAGTTTATTGCCCAAAATCTCCCGTAACTTTAATATGAAAAGGTTGAGGGTTTCTTGCCTGCCCTGAAGCATACCTAACTATTCAGGTGTGAAGTACACCATAAGAGTGAATGGCCAGACACATGTTTTTCTGCTTGGACCTACATTGCTCATTGGCACTGTCAGAGACAGGAGAAAGAAAGAGAACCCAGAGAGCTGCAGTCCAAGAGACACCTACAAGTCTTAGAGTTGGCTGATGACATGGAGTCACTGTGCCGCTCCTGCAAGCAGCTACAAACAAGGTGAACAGCCTGGCAAAAATACCAAGTCAGGCAGGGCTACACATATCTATGTCTAATCCTTGGAGCCCAGACATCAAGAAACACCATCATGGCAGAAAGCATTTCAAGAAGCTAACCTACCAACCATACCATACAGAGAGATCTGCATAGAGGCATNGGTGGAAATCAACACTGGACAGATTGAAACAGAATATAACCAGTACTTGAACCTAACATCAATAGTAAAATATAGCTGCAAGTGCTAGGCAGAAAAGAAAATGCCTTCTGGAAAGCAACTGTGAAAAACTTAGGCATCAGATAGACAGTCCGTTGGCAGGTAAGGGAACTCAAGAAACCAATCAAGATTAGGACAAGCCAAGTATAGATGGAACAAGCACATCCACTGGTGCTAGGAAACACGAGCACTCCCAAAGAGCCTAGAAAAGGCATCTTCTCAGGAAGGCAGCGCAGTTGATACGGATACTGAAATGGAAATATTTAAACCCAGTTCTGATTCCTATAGAAGAATGAGATGCAGAACAAGCCAGCAAAAAAAATAAAAGGAAAAGGTTTGCATACATGTGTTTCTGTACCTAACAAAAAGTCTCCAAGGATGACTGTACAGGTTCTCTCTAACAAAATAACTAGTAAACCCAGAGATACTTTAGCTGGAAGAGAACCTCTCAGCACTGGAGTAAGTTTGACAATTGCAGGGAGCATGGCCTCCCCTTATTCCAGTAATTTGTGGACTAAAATATTCATATTGATTTTAAATAATTAGAGAATATCTTTTACCTATACCAGTACTTCTTGCATCTGTCAGACTGCCACTGTTTTGCAGAAAGACAGATACCCTGCTGGGGTCAATAAAGTATCCATGATCATGTTTTAAAGTCATATTTGAGTTCTAGAGTGAACAAACTTTTAAAAACAAACAAACAAGCACACCTCACACAGGTATGGCTCTTCCAAGAGTTCTGGCAAGCAAGTGGTTAACGACCAAGGCATGTGCAAGCCTGCACCATCTGTAACTACATTAGCAGTCACATCGGTTTTGGTGGAACAGCCACCAAGCTCTATGGAAAGCACACTTATTCTGTTGCGTTAGGCACAGAAGACAGTCTCTTCTCAGGAACTGGTCAGAGCCCACGAAGTAAAACAGCTTCTGTGTGATTAAAGGACCATCAAGACACTCTCTGCTGCCACTATCTCCACATCTCAGTTTGCTTTCTCCAACAGACAGGAGGGTGTATGGTTATTTAAAAAATTCCTACCACTGCAAATAACTCATTGCACATGCACAGTTTCTTCAGGGCAGAGGATGAGCAAAACGGCAAACTGCATGTGACAGGTCACTTAATGCATTTCATAGCGATGCTTAGGGCTGTAGTCAAACTATCTACTATCAGACTCTAATTTTGGTGTCATGACTACTTCTCTTCAGCAGCTGATGAGTGAGTTGTTGTCTAGGAGCCCTGGCCAGTTCCCAGTCTTAACCTCTCCATGCTCTCTGGAGCTCATGCGATACAGCAGCTGTGGCAGCTAAGAAAGCTGCCCTTCGATTATGCCTCTTCAATGCTTTCGTGCTGAGGGCAGAATAAAAACCCCATCTAGAAAGCATAGAGAGAACAGACTAACAGGTTGCTTCTAGCTAAGGGTGGTCTGGACACTACCAGTGGTCAGACAGTGTGGTCAGTCTGTCTGTCCGTTCATCCTCTCGCTGCCTCCACCACAGTCCCGTTGGAACAGGCTGCGTGCTACACACCACTGCCACCTCCTCCAGTGGTTGGCGTTTTCTGCTTCTGCAAAATTAATTTGACGACTGAATTAAACTAATAATTGCCTTATTTCCAGATATGGTCTCTGGGTGCACTTGACTTAGAACGTGCTTCTCTTGGGAGATACCAGGGAGATCTAGCTGTATTACTTGTGGAATCTGGGCTAATTTAATTAATTTTTGATGGAAAGTGCTCAATTTTGCAGATGGTCGCTGTCTGTTTCTTCTGTAGTCAGGGCCACACACAATTGCTGGTATCTTTTCACTTTCCTCTGTGATGCAAGAGATGATAAAGGCCCCAATTAATAAAGTCACCTTGAAAGGGAGACCTTCTGTTAATGGGAGAACCAAAAGTGATTCACCATTTGGGAGAATTCTGGTTTCCTTACTTCTATCCTATCAACTACTCGCCCACTCACAATATGCCTCTTGAAAACAACTGAATGCTGAGGGAGTCCATATGTCCACACTTTCACAACGTCTTTCAAAGCAAGGTAACGATTACAAGCATAATTACAAATGACAACCTGAAATTGTGCCATTCTCCTCTTTCACTGAGCATCGCCTCCAGTTCCATGTGCTCCCGTCGGAGCTCCCCAGCCCCTGCCCACCAGCCCCGCAAGCAGGAACGGGGCATTCGAACCCTCCAACAAAAATCTGGGAACTTTAGTGCTGACAATGCAGAAATAGTACCAGAGTATGTGATAATAAATAGTTGTTTCAAAAGTAAGCCTGTGCTGTTCAGACAATTAAATTCAATCTTCCACTCTGCCCCCCCAGCCAAGGGACGAGTCACAGACCTCCACCCAGGAGCATCACACTTGCTTCCTGCACTGCCACCAACATCCAGAGTAGTCTCGAAGCCATTGCTAAGCGCTTCTAGCAAGCTTCCTACGGAAGGCTGCTCCTCTTCTCTCTCTGCCTTAAATTCCTTACAGAAAAGGGCACATTTTTGTTTCTTGACCTCTGTCTTGGCTACCCAGATCATTTTTTCCTGCAGGCCAAACCACTGCTCACTGTAGGTACATACAGAAAAATAAACGGGGGCTCTGATTTCACCTGGGGTGAGATACCAGCATGAAACAAGTAAAATGAAGTTGAGCCAGTCAGCATTTAATGTTTAGTGCCTTGTCAGCATGCTGAAGTGAGGTGGAGAGTATCATCCCCACAGCTCACAAAAAATTCTGACAGGCACTTCAGTCCATAAAGCACAAAACACAACAGTAAAGACACATCTCAGAGCTTGGGATTTACTCGCAAGGGCCAAGAGTTTGAGTCTTCTGAACCATGCCTGTCTTTAAATGGCACGGAGAAGAACTAGAATCAGCTCGGCTGCTCTCTCCAGAAAAGATGCACCAGATCTAGGTCACCTTCTGTCAGTGACGGAGAGGAAACCTACCCAGAGAAAATTAGCCAGGGGAAAAGGAAGTGAAGATGGAATAGTTCTGCAAAAAATGCAGCAGTAAAAAAGAGCTCTCCAGGGGTCTGATGCATCCTAGAGATGAATGAAGAAGTGGATTCTGGTGCCACTGCGAGATGCTGAGTGGTTTTAACCCCACCCCCAAATGTGGGTCATTTTCTGTTATAACTGATAAGACTATCACTCCCATTTAAATCTATTCTACAGGTACCAAACCAAGATTTGTAAGGTTTTATCCCTCAAAGCCTCTCAAAGCACCAAATGGAGGAGTAGAAGCAAAGGGAACGGCACGCACAGCACCATGCCCAAGTCTAGCCTTGGAAACTCAGAAGGAGACCTCTCCTGAGGCACTGGGTGAAGTCTGCTGTGGTCCTCGGACCAGCGCTGCCAGGGACCACACGCACATCAGCAGAGGGAGTTCAGGATATCTCCGTGGGTTCTGGTGCCTTCACAGCAGAGTATCTCAGCAGTAACGGATGATTTCTGCACACAGTGCTTTCCTATTTATTAGAGAGTCTTAAGACAAGCGTTCATTCCGGACATTCATTTTTATTATGAGGCTCAGGAGCAGAAGAATGAATGCACACACCCAGCAACATCCATGCACATTGACAGCAGCCAGCCTGGCACCTCGCGACTCCCCTTGGGACACAAAGGAGGGCTCGAAAGAGAAAAGCTCGATTCAGCAGTGCTGACATTATAAGGCCTCTAGTACAATATTAAATTAGAGGTTTGGTACTCCCTCTAGGACCACATACTGTTATTTGTAATACAGTTGAGCTGCACTTAAAATGAGGACTTGTGAAAGGAATAGACTACCATAAAAAGAATTAATTTTCTGTACTCCAGATCAGAGCTGCAGCACTCAAGTGAGTCCTTTGGAAAGGAATAAACGAAAAGCAATAAACCTATTAAAAGAATAAACTTTTACTGCACCAAAAGGGTGAAATAGTGACCTGTCACATGAATGACTCCGTTAAATGAATACATTTTCTGTTTCGCAAATCAAAGCACATTTCCTAGGGAAATGGATCTTTTTTGAACAAATGCTTCTTTTAGGATTAGCCACGTTGGAACTGCAGCTTGACTTTACAACATGGCTGTGCATTAAGCAGATTTTTACTGGAGCAAAGAAGTTATGGATGTAGTTAGTCAGCAAAAAATTAAAAGAGGATGATCAGAATAGTTAGGCATTAAAAACCGAGAGAGACTATTCTGCATGCAAAATGTTCTGGAGCTGCAGCTTTCAGCCGGTGGCAGAGCGATGATGGCTGGTGCCCAGCGCTTTGGGTGGAGGCCCAGACCCCGTTTAAAGGCAAGTGCCCCATTTCCCAGTGACTCTGTTGCTCTCATCTATTCTTTGCCAGCGACACCTTTAGAGTTTGTGCCTATGGTAGGTTGCAGCAAGGGCACATCCAGTTTATTTAAACCTCTGTCTCCTGTTCCCCAAGTTTCTCAGCAGGGACAGACCGCTTTCATGTTCTGTCATAGGGACCCGAGTCAAGTTACACAGGTCCTGTGCATCAGCTGTTCATCCATTCAGTATTCTCAGCACCACTGCTCCAAAAGTACATGTACTTAGATAAAAGTCCTAGGGTTTGATGACAAAAAAACGTTTGGCTTTCCTCTCAGCCTGATACAGACAGGTCAAATATTCATGATCCACCTATGCAGACAAAGGTAGGAGGCTCATGCCTTTACAAACAAACAAATCAGACATTGCTAGGAGCTGCAGTCTTCAGAAAGACATCAGGCAAGGACTCAGAATTAAAATGGCAGAACCAGCAACGGTTACACGTACCCAGAACGCCCCTGGGGTGGCGAGAGAGAAACCTGCCTTGCCCACAGCACCCACAAAAATTCACCCAGTCCCTCCATTCTTCTAAGGTTTTATTTACCTAAACAAGATGTATCCAGATTTTGATGAGCTCTTGCTACTTTTCAATCTATCACTCAAGGAGTTGCTCTTGCAGGGAGTACCTGACACTGACTGAGAGGCAGCAGTGCCTGGCAAAACCCAACTTGCCTACTTCTATGGAGCCTGTCTTTGAGCATCCATCAGGTGTGCGGCTCACACTGCCCAGCCGGACACTGCTCTCTGGCAAGTCTGGCAGGCATCACAGTGCTGTGTCTCACTCAGAGAGTGTTTTTTCTTCCCTCGCTACCTGGTTAAAGGAGAAACCTGAGGAGATGGTCATCTTTCGTCCTCACACCACTTTTGCACTTCACAGCCGTGGCATTGCTGAGCTCTACAAGGGCTCCTATCTTTTTCTTGCTCTGAATGTGGTAAGGCGCAACATTTTTTTATTCCACCTTTAATAACATGGAAACTGGCATTTAATTTTTAATGTTAGCTTAAAACCAGGCAGCTGCTAGGCTTTATCCATCAGCAAAATCAATCTCCTTTCAGGTCATTTAGGGAGTTCAGGAGTCCAACACTACTGCCTGCAACTAATCCCTTCCTCCCCCTCTTCCCTCCTCTCTCAAACACCCTTCCAATTTTGCTGGACTAAAGGCAAGGGTAAGGTCAGATGACCGGCAGGGCTCCTGCTATACTGCAGAGGCCATAAACCAACAGGAATTAAAGCGGGATATATATGCCAGGTTATCAAGTCCATTTCCCAGCCAGCGCCGTTTAGTGGCCCATGACACATTCCCTTGTGCTTTATCTACAGCTCTTGAATAGAGCTTGCTACTGTTCATTTCTGGTCACTAGGACTTTGCAGCTCTTAGGATGACCTGCAGGCTGGTTTGATCCTACCTGCAAAGGCTGTCTTGTCCAAGAAAAAAAAAAATTCAGTGTATAAAGGAATAGATAAAAACATATTCCTGCAGAGATGAGTCCCTGAGGTTTTAGGGTTTCACACACTACCAGCAAGTTCATTGCACTTGTGAGATGTGTCCATACCACCAGTGTTTTAGAACTTACATTAGAGAACAGACTGCTTTTTCTTCTCTTTGGATTTTCTAAAGGGAAAGATCAAGAGGCTGGAATGGAAGGGGCGGGGTGGGGGGGAAGCCACAAATAGGACCAGTTCCAAGAATATCAGCTACTTGTCAGCTCTACAAAATAGCTGTTAATTTATAGAGGAGAAGTGTGCAGGTTCTTTCAGAGCCATATGTCAAAGCTTTCTCACTATGATACCTGGCTTTATTTGGCCTTCATATTATGGACCAAATTGGATTTCGCTGGTTCTGGATAAACTGCACAAGGGTGATGTACACTGTGATTTATTGCTGTAAGTGCTTAAAATGCCTCCCACTAAATTTGTTGTGACCTTATCACACTATTAAAACCTGAAGTAAATAAGTGCACTGAGTAAAGGTTAACAACACACCAAATAAAACAAACGGCAAACAGAGGGGATAGAGGACCTACTCGCTCACATCGCTGGCATGCTCCAGGGAATGAGATTGCTGCATGTTCTGGCAGCACAAGGGAAGAGCCCAGAGGACACGGAGCCGTACAGAGATGGCAGAGGTAAGCAATAGGTTCTAACTTCCCAGACCAGCCCCCAACCCCACAGCCCACTGAGTGCGACAGCTTTGCTCATGCTTTGCGAGGACATGGTTTCACCTCCAGAAGCCCCTGGATCAGGCTCTGTAAAGAACAGCATCCCTCTACCTCCAGCCCAGGCTGGGTGAAGAGGACAGCAGCACGGAGGTTCACAGGGCTCCCTCTGCGCAGGGAGCCCGGATCTAGGATCAAAGCCCAAAAACCACTGAAGAGGACCCTTTACAAAAGCATTAAGGATTACATGTACTGCCAGGAAGAAAGAAACTAGCAGCCTTCAAGATGAGTCTGAAAGGGACTGTACAATTTATTTTCTTGCATTAGCCAAATCCCCCTTCCATGCTCCCCTTCCACCCCATGATACTCAAACCAATGAGCCCAGGCAGATTTGTGAAAACCTGAGTACCACGGAGATCCTTTCCCCTTCTTCTTAAACAAGATCCCCTGAGCTACAGATTCCCCAACTCCACACCCTCCTCTAGCCAGTTAGACCCAAAGGGCTGAACCACTTACACACCAGAGGCGAGAGGGCAGAGCTGCCAGTTTCTGGAGCAGACTTATATCATCAGCTAACAAATCAATAACACATCACAGTTCTTGCTGTCCCCCTTTTCAGTGCACCAGTTAGTACTCCTCTCCAGACAGAGCAGTAACTTCTTAAGCAATAGCTCTGCCGCCACAAGAAGATCCCTTAAAGAAGCAAACTTTACACTGCGGTCTGAAGACAGAGTCATCAGGGACAACTTTAGCCCAGAGTTTTAAACAAGGTCTGAGTCTTATCTATTTTCCCTATAATAATTGTTTTATGTTGTTTTTCTAAAAGACCATGCCTAGGTCATGCCTTCTATTGTCTCTCGCAAAGATTTACAAATTATCAAATACCCAAATAAAATTCGTATCAGGAAGTAGAGAAGCCCTTGGAGAAACATGAACAACATGTGAACAAACGCAGACACTAACCCAGAGAAAGAAAAATAATCATTTAAACCACTCATTTAAACAGATTCCTTGCTGTTTTGTAGAGGGAGACACTCATCTCCAGGTGCTCATCGTTACAACCATAGATAACACTAAAGCTTTGTGCAGCTCAGAGCAACAGGACACACCTTCCCAAAGTCAGAGCTTGCTCAAATGAAAAGCAAAATTTAGGGGGGGGAAAAGGCATTTTTCATTAGAGCGCCTAAACAAAAAGTGTTTGAAGTCCTCAAGACAAAAGAAAAAAAAACAATTTCTGAATAAAAACTGAAGCAGGTCTTATTAGTTTGGCCTCTGCATTCAGCCCGATTAGAAAAGATTTTTTCTTCCGAAGTGGATATTCATTTCACATTTCAGGTAAGTGTGAAGTTCTGAAAGTTTCTTCCCAAATGCTAAACTGTTTGAAGATAAAATTTAGTACTCCAAACCACGTTTTCTTCTGATAGATCAGCAAAGGCAAGTCAGGTCATTAGAATCTCCTTCCTTCTTATTCCAACAGCAGTTGTGATAGTAAATTCATTATTTTCATAATTGCTCCATTATAATTTAGTAATAGGTTCACATTAATTTCAAAAGTCTTACTATGAGGCATTATCCAAACAAAATAAGAAACAATTAAAATTAAATTAATCTAAAATCCTACTTATGAGGCATTACCCAAACAAAATAAGTAACATGTAGCATGAAATTTATCTAACATCCTATTAAAAATGATGACTTTGAGGCCACAAAAAAAAAGAAGTATTTTACTGGGAAGCAGATGATATAATTGACTTTTTCTCCTGTATTTTTGAAGTGAGAGCTGATAGCCAGTCCCAGAGCTAAAACAAACAGAGAGGCTAGGCAGCCACAGAGGCTTCACCTCCCCAAGGCTGGTCCCAGAGCCCAGCAGCAGCCCACCAGAGCCCCCTCCTCTCACCCAGCCTGTCTCACCCTCCCAAATATTTTCCACTATGAATTTAGGGATGTTATTACACCAGGCACTCACTTTTGCCAGGGCAGCTAGAACTCCTTGGGAAGCTTCTTTGCAGGCTGCCGCTGCCTTCAAGCCTCCAGGTTAAGAAATTACTCTTCTCTAGCCACAGGCAAGCACCATGGCTGGTGTCTCGTCCCTGCCAGCCCCAGCAGGTAACCACAGCCTCACCTGCACAGGCTCCCACCCCCACAGAGCCCATTACCTCCACACTGTGGGGCAGCTGTGGGGAAAGGCTCTCAGCCCCTAATCACAAACACCTTTTCACCTGGTTTGACCTGGGTACTGCTTACTCAGAACCAGAGTATTTCAAGGAGAAAAGGCTTTTAAACAACAGGCACCTGATGCACCTGTCTGCTTTGTCCAGTGTTCATGCACTTTCCTTGCAGAAATCACAGCAGATTACTATTTGTTCCCTAAGGCATCTGAGATCTTTGTGGCACCATCTACTATCTTGAATCATAAACTGCTTTATTGTTTGCTGCTTTGGGGAGCATGTAGCTAAGTCCTACCTTGGACTGCTCTTTTGAATGTCCCTCCATTAAGCTGTAGCCACTTTTAAATTAAAACCCTCAAAATTTTTTGTTTTAGGCATGTGTTGAACTGTTCTTGCTGGAGAGATGTATTTTCTCCGCAGCAATGGAACTTGTTGTATTAATGCAAAACAGCCTTTTGTGTAACAAATACATGGTAACCCTAACACATTTCTACAGTATGTTTCAATAACTAGGTCATATACAGCATTAAGAAAAATGCTACAGATCAGATTCCCATCTGCCATGCCCCACAAGGGGAGCTAACAGCATCATTTTATACGAGTAACTTGATCTCAGCGTCCAGTTTTACGTTTGAGAACGCATGTCCATGTGCAGAAACATATTAAGGCAAACACTTAACTCCACCCCTGTCAGTTCTCTCCTGTCCCTGCCTTCCTGAAATGAGTCATTAACTGCATTTCATCTGTTCGGTTCCAAAATCCTCAAATTCAGCTGCAAAAATGGAACCCCTTTGATCTTAGATTGCCGCTAATTCATAATTGATAACCTAGTCTGGAAGGAAGGGAAAAGCTTCGTCCCCATTAGTCGTTCCACTTAATGTGTTCTGGTGCTTCAATTATGCAAAACCCAACTCTCAGGGTCTGACTGCCTTCCAAAATGTGAGTCAATGGGGGAAAGAGAAAAACCCAGATCAAATTATTCCAGCTGTAAATCTTTGTAATAGCATAGATGTCACGAGAGGGATATCCAACACTGAACAATTCTGTTTGTTTTCTGAGCTGTTGCTTTGTGGAATTCCCAAGGCATCCATTAACGACTTCAGAGAGCTCAGCAGAGAAGGACTCATTCCCCCTCACTTATATTTTTTTGGTCAGGTCATTAGGCTGCTTGCTGTAATGACTCTTTTTGGCCCAAGGCACTAAAAGCCTTGGAGTAATATATGACCTGGTGAGTAACCAAGAAGGAATAATTAACACAAGTCATTTTGCTCTTTATTTTGTAGAAGAGAAACTGTCACTTCTTTCTGAAGATGTTTGAATTATAAATGTTAAGAATATGAGCACCGTGAAGAAAACAGTAACGTGCAGACATCACTGGGCCAAAGCATGTTTTTCTACTGGGAGACTCTGACAGAAGCAGGACTACGCAGCAGGGAACTCAGCTAAAAAGGCACATATGCCTACATCACCTCATATGAATAACCAGCAATCAAAAATATGTATATGACTGTTCCTGTGTTCTGTCACCCAGCACATTGTTGAGCTTAAAGAAGAATCATTTGACTTACATTTCTCCTAGACAAAACTGTACAACCATGCAGCAAACTCCCAGGAATCAGGGGGAAATTAAAGACTGCAATTGCACAGGTGCTGTTCAAATGAGAACTGATTTTAAGCACAGGACATCCCACTGAAATCAGGTGGGTCATCTGTTTAGGACATTTCAGTTCCATAGTTCTCCAGAATTCACCCAAATTAGCACAAAAAGAAAAAATGTAGTTGATTTTCTACTGGCTTGTGTCAAGTGACTGATGGACTTCATGGTCTAGGAAGATGTGAACTCCAGTTGACAGTTTTCCTGGAGTAGGACCAGGACAAGGTCTCTTTTCTGGAGGTCATCATAGCTTTTCTTTTTCAGGTGCGTATAGGATCTCTGCTCTACCTGTCACTGATTTTCTATAAACTTCATTCTCTTCCACACTCGACCTCATCTGTCAAACTTGCTCAACAGGTCCTGACACTGCCAGGAAGTCTTGGAGATACACAGAGTGCAAAGGCATAAGCTTCCCTTCTGTAGTAAACTATGCTAAAGAAAAACACAAATATTTTGCAACAGAAATTCACATCCTCTCTTTTCTTTTCTCTTATGTACAGTGAGTTTCCCATAGTGACAGAGTAAAGTCAAAGGCTTAGAGCAAATGGAGGAAACATCTTCACATTGCATTTATTGCCAGGGTACGTCAAAGCCATCACCTAATAAACCTCATTGCATTTTCTGGTACATTTTAAGGGCTAAGCCATTAACCTCCTACAAGGCTAAATCTATCAAGTTCTTCAGGCTTCCCTTGCTCTGTTCTTACTTCCCTGCCAAAACCCTTTCAGTAATTGGAAATTGCGAGGTAGACCATGCCCTTTACAAATAGACAGATGCTACCTGTCCTCACAGACCATCCCCTTTTCCCTCTTTCCTTTTTGCCATGTGCTGCAACCCACCTGCTGTTACTTTACCCTCCTGGCATTCTCATTCCTCTCCCCACCCCAAATTTCCCCTTATTTCCCAAGAGAAAAACATGCCTCAGCCTTACACAAGTTGATGAGAGCAGTAAACTGTCAGCTTGCTTCCTTGGGCAGTGCAGACCCCTGTCCACACCCCAGGGTAGGGGCTGTCCTGCAGGTGACAGGGGTTCAGAGCTCTGGCTTTGCTGGCAGACTTTGGGAATCCTGTCCCATGGCCAGCAGGACTGGGACCATTGATCCAGGGCCAGTTCTTGCCTTACATTTTGCCTCTCCTACTTTGCTGCATGTTCTCCTGTTGTTTTTATTTTTCACAGACACCTGGCAAAAGAAAACCAACCCTGTACCTCACAGACTTTTTAATAATTCATATTCAACTTCAGTTACTGCAAGTTTAATAAACAAGAACTTATTAGAATACAATCATTTCTTCTTAAAGCGGGCAGTTTTTAGGGATGAAATCACAATAATTACCTCTAAGAATATGTATGAATAACAAGCATTTGGTCCGTCTGTTTTTGTTGTTTAGTTCATTTGCATGAAAGCCTTCCCCACTGTTCCCCTTGCCTTTGTTTTAGCAGAGACTTTGCTTTAATTGGACTGAATATTCAGCTGGGTTCAAACCCAAATTTGTATGTAGAAAAGCTATACATAGCAACCAGCTCATCCTGGAATCCATTAAAAATAACAAGAGGGATTGAAATGAGATTATTTCAAGAGCTCTCTTGCATTTATAGGAAAACAGATTTATTGCACTTGCAGAGAAGCTCTCCCAGGTAAGGGAGATGCAGGCAATAACACTGAGTCCTCCTGTTTTTTTCCTCTTGTCCACAAAGCAGAACCATGCACATTTCCGAGCTAATTTCACACCTGAAAAACAGCTTGCCATGCACTGATAGTCTACTATCCACTTCTACGCTGAGACTGATTTTACGTTAAGCACAGTGACATACCAACACTGTCCGTTTCTGCAGCCTCCTTCCTCAGCCTTCCCTTGGGATGCTTTGCAGGCCCCTACGAAACTCAACTTAGCGCTAAATGGAAGCAATGGAGAATACAGTTAGCCTGTACAAACCTAAAATAAACCAGATGTTGTTAAGTGGCAACTACAATAAACGCACCTGCAAGAGCCAGGAAAGCAGGTTGAAAAGCTGACTTAAATCTCCAGAGAAGGTAAGCCCAGCAGCCTCAGCATCATGCTACAACAGGGGGGTTGATCGCTTCCCTACCACCCACCCTAGCAAGCACAGCCATCCTCTCACAAGGCTCCAGTGAAATTTGGGCTCACCACATAAAAACCAGCATGTTGCTCAAAGGGCAGACCACAGTGCCAAATTGCAGCCTGCCACCTCAGCTGCCACCCCTCCAGGAAGATGCAGGCTGTGTTTTCATTCCAGGGGAGGTTTTTTATTATTTCTTCCACTTAAAAAATTGCTATTTTCATAACAAGCATCTTTCCTGCATTCCCACTCACAGCAAGAAAATGGAAAAGTGACCTGGAGACTTTAGATTTCTCCTTCTAGCACTTGACAGTTTCCCAGTAAGAAAAAGAAACTCCACCTTAACAAGATAATGAATTGGTTTTGGAGATATATGTTGTGGAACTGTTTACATGGGGGAAGGACAACTTTGACTTTCTCAGCAGGGAAAAATGATACCTTTATAAGTCAGAGGCACACACCCTGAGGCTGTGGTTTAATTTTTGAAGGGTAGGTCCTCCATTAAGACTTGCGTTGCTGGTTGCCCTGCAGTGACCTCATATAGCAGTCCCAGAAGAGGCCTTGAAGTCATCATCTCCAAAGGCACAGGCTCTGACGTGCCTCCTCTGAGATAGTCTGCCTTCCTGCAGAGGATGTACGCTTAACTCCAGGGCTACAAACAGAGGCCAGGGTAAAGCAGCAGCACGTTCTCCTGTGTCGGGGAAAGTATGGCCTTTCAAGTTACTCTTCAAAACAGAATGTCTTCCTTTGGACCACAGAGGCATATGCAGCTCCAGCTCAGGTTACTGGTGAAAGGTCTGTGCTCAGAGAGGCCGTGATTAGAGGCCAAATGAAACAGGATAAATTTGTAGTGGTTTTGAGAGCATGTTTTACTGACTGTCATGCACCCTTAAGTGTTGAAAGTCTGTTGACCTCAAAAGGTTCGGGCTACTAAACAGGAGTCAGAGCAGCCAAGGTGGTTTTCTTTGAAATCTTGCTTCTGGTTGCTTACAACTTCCAGCTCTCAAACTAAATGAGCTGAAGCTTGGCTCTCTGTAGATAAAGGTCTTCCATTGGCCCTATACCAAAAGAGCTCCCAGAGCTCAGAGTAATTCCTCTGCACCATGCAGATTCCTGTAAGAGTTAATCACTGTAAAGCACAGTGGGGTCTTTTGGTGAAAGGCACTAAAGAAGTCAAGTCCCTTTTTTTCTTACAGATTCCACATTTCAAGGTGTGGGTTTTTTTTTTTTTTCTAAGAGTGAATTGAAATGAATTGAACATGAGTGTAGCTCAGTTCTGTAGTAGATCCTTAGCTGATATAAATTAACATAGCTCTGACCCATATTCCTAATTCACACCTTCTTGCCAAGCCAGAAATGGATCTTTGGTGGTGAAACACAACCAAGATGACTACAGCTGACTTGTACAAGCCTTGGCTTCAACAAGGTTAAGGACTCAATTTACTTTCATTTTGATAGTCCTTGTTCCAAGTCTAGAAGAAGGACGCGGCTTTTATTTCAGCATCCTAGAGTTTGTCTGCTCTCCATATGAACTCAAAAGCATTTTATAAGAGCCTGTGACTTGTGTCTTCTGCCAACTCATTTTCCCTGGTGTATTGGCATAGAAGCATGCTGGGCAAACGCCAAAAAAAACCCAGCAAAAAATAACGACCGTGTTTGGATCTAACCTAGTTTGGGAATCCCTAGGATGCAGGGGAATTTGAACTGGCTACCCAGTTCCGGCTGTGTAAAAAAGCCCTGGCTTCATTTTAAGCTTATTTATGTACAGATCAAACAAACAGACTTCCAAGTGCTTTCATTTAACTTTGATGCCAAACTTTGATGTCTTCACCATTTACAGTAATCATTTTTATGTGCATTTAATATTATTTTTTTAGTCCAAAATGCTACACATAAAAAGACCAACTTCGTTTGAAATATGCAGCATTTTTGCTATTTGAAAACTCTGCATTTTTAATTTGTTTCTTATCAGCAGAGTACTTCTGGGGCAAAAAGAACATCAAGTTTTTAATGCCTTTCAGTTGACGTAAATTAATATTTTATGTTTGTATTCAAAAGAGCTGGCTAATAGGGCACTGACATTTTTTCCACACTCTTTCTCTGGCATGTGTTATATGCAAAGTAATAGTTATTTCTCAAATGTTTGGTGCTTTATTCTGTGATGAGTACCCAAAAGATGACATTTCCACACAGTTTAATCCACTTGGATCATTGCTCAAAAGCCCTGTGCCCAGGCTGGGGAGGAGAGGTACCCCAGCCTCTCAAGATTAAGATTTACATGGTAATATATCCATCCTTTGCCTACCTTTGTGTGCTTGAAAGCCCTGTCCCCCCAAAACAACAAAGTAGATGAGCATTTCTCTCCCTAGTTCTGTATTTTGGCTGAGCTCTTTTCCAAGAGCATAGAAAGCCAGAGATAAGAGGGAAGATTTTATTAAAAAGGGGCCTGAATGATTTCTATTGCATTTAATAACCACTTTATCACTGTCACTAGATGAAAATGCTGTATTGGATTCCATACCTGACAACAGTGGTGAGGCAGAGGATAGTCTTCAATGAGGAAGCTACACCCCTCTCCTTTTAAAACTGATGAAGAAGGACAGTATCTGAAGTTACCTTTTCACTGCTGAACACTCCAGCTAGCTTTAATCTAGGTAGCTCAGAGGCTGGTAGCAATCTAGTACCAGCAGGATGGAACTCAGTTTGTATTTATCATTGTATTTAATCAGAATTAAGGTCAGAGTGATACCATGGTCATATTGCCCAGAAATAGTCTAAGATTCTGTTAAGACGACAGTACTAAATGATGGCTAAGGGAACTGGGAATCATTTCCAGCAGGCATCTGCTATCCAGAAACTGGCTGAGTTAACTTAGTACAACTTAAGACTCTCAGATTTAACCTACAGGATTCACTAAATATAGAGATGAACCCTGGGCTTCCAAAACCAAAAATAGCTCTTTTAAGTTGGGATTCCTGCCATGCTACTCCTGTTTAGAGCACAACTAACCTTCAGCTCACACGCCTTCAAGCAGGAAGAGTTACCACTCTGTTCTTGACATAGCCACATATTGTAGCAAACATTTTCTTCCTTTGTGTTTGCATATATACACTGTCATAGCCCTAAACTTCCCCATGGGCCTGACTACCCTGAGAATTTACTGGGCACACAAACCATTTTTTTAATGTTCCTCAGTTGAAACTACTGGGGTCAACCTGGACCAGCTGTGCAAACGAGTCAGCAGAAGGTCACCACCCACTTACACAAAGTCCTCACTGAGACCAACATCAGGAGGAGAATTTTAGAAATGCTCTGGAAGCATTAACTCTTCTATCACTTTGGTTAACAGGAAGCAGTTGAACAGCTCAGAGAGGAGTCAGTGAAGATGCAAGCTCTCAGACTTTCCCTGCTAGAGTCAGCACAGTCACAGACAGGATCTACAAATAAAATCTGGAAAAGGAGGGAACTCGGAGGAATGTAATTACATAGCTGAGTCCCACACAGGACAGACTACTGCAGTGTTAGCACCACATTTTTACAGAAAGCATCCATTTATGCCATTATCCAAGAGGATAGAATACAGGGGAGAAAGTTTTCCTCTCTAGGGCAGATGAAGGAGGAGAGTACTGAGAAGCAATCATTAGTAAAATAATTGGCTGCCTGCTTTGCACAGTTGCCACAAAATGTTTACGCTGTCAGTGCCATGATTGTGTTGGCTTGCCAAAGTCACAGCTGTGCCAAGGAACTGTCTACCACTGGGTCTGCTGTTGTATTTCACCTTGTAGGTATATGATGCACCCCTGGGTCATCGCCCCTATTCCCCTGCTATCCCAGGCACCATATTAGGAAAATGTATTAGCAGCCTGCTTCTGAAACCTACAATTTTGGCCCCCATGATTCCTATCAGGAACAAATATAACATCTCAAACCTACTTTTAAGAAATGAAGATACTATGCTCTCTGGTAAAGGATCTGAATTTTTTTTTTTTTTCCCAAAGTAGTAATAAGTTGGAAGCTTCTGTGTCAGAAAACAAGAAAAAGACCTGTTGCTTTTTCCTACTGTAGATAGAAAGAAATGTTAATGTCTTACATTCAGGGACAATGATACTGAGTTTATTGTACTGTGCTGGAGTGGGGTAGAAGTATCGCTTCATGAAAGTATTTTTGTTTACTTTTCCCCCTCATTTTCCAACTAACTTTAACAAAGCACACCTTGAAGAAGGAAGGCTGCCTTTGTTTTGTATCAAAGAAGATGGACATAGAAAAGAACTCCTAAGAGACCCAAAAGGGGTTAACTGAGCACAGGCGGTCATTGCAAAAATTTCATGAAGAAGTCTCACTTATCAGAGCAAAATCACATTAAAGAAGGATATGGTCTAGGAAGGAAAGACATGCACCACACAGTAACTTATTCATATACTTCATTTGTAAAGAAAGCTTCTAAGAGCAAAATCCTGAAAGATGCTGCAGGCTCCCTGCAAGTTACTGCTGCTCAGTTCCAGTGGTGTTGAGCATACTCAGTACGCTGCAGGATTTACCTCTAATGGCTATCTGATCCAAAAGCCAAACTGTTAAATGAATAAAATCCCTGTGCGCTAGATCAGGACATGAGAAGATGACCTGCATTGCTGAGAGATTAAGATTATCACGCAAATACATCTAGTATATGATAGATAAAACAAATACCCACTAAAAATACAAATCGCTCAACACTAGGAAGAGAAATGCATTCCCAGCACAGACTGAAAGCCTTCAAAAAGACAGGCATATTCAGCATCAGAACAGATGGAGAAAATGAACAATAATTGCTTTCCAAGCATCCATCCCCACAAAAGTAGTGAGCATAGGCCCCCGAAAGAGAGATAATAAAAGCAAAAGAAAAATGAAGAGTATCTTTGAAACATCTAGGACTTGATGAGAACAGGTGGGAATCTCTGCTTTGAAATGTGACATGCTAGAGACAAACCCAGACATTTCTAGCTACTTAGCCAATAGTTTAGTTGGTATTGCCTTGATCTCAGGCAGAAATTTTCACCAACTTTTGTAGGTAAGAGAGGTGTAACTGCACCAGACTTCTGACCCTTATTCCTGACTCCAGTCAGCCCAAGGTAAATCCAAGTTCTACATCAATTTGTCCCTACCCTTTGCTGACTTTGGAAATCACCTCTCCCTTCTAAAGGCAGCACAGTTCCAGTTGTTTCACACAAATTTCTTGAGGTATGTCTCAGTTGAGAAGGTGCCATTTGTCTTCCCTCGTTCACCTGTCTGCAACCACATTTCCACATTTACCTAAGGCCCTGGGCACACTCAGGATGAAACTTAGCAACAGTCCTATTTAAAACTACCAACAGGGATCTTGGGTGGCTTCCCCAATTCACATAGACAGGGCAGACAAGGCATAGCTAGAGCATATGCATGGATATACTGTTATAGCATAGTTCTTCCACTACTGTAATATAAGCTCTATGTAGAGGTCATCCCTGGTGATTGAACCTTTCCAGCTCGAAGTTCAGTATTTCCAGCTTGTCTTTTTCTCTCAAGAAACATGTTACAGGCTTCAACTCAGGGCACCTCCGTCACAGCACAGACCGTTGCAGGTTGCTTCTGCCTGTGCTCCGAGCTGACAGAATATGAACCCATCCAGGTGACCTTCAGGCACAAGACTAACCTGAGTAAAACCCTGAGCCTGGGCCTGCTGGGAGGACCCTGGCTGCGAACTCAGGACTGCCTTCCCCTGCCTGTGCAGGCAAGTTCTTTAGACGGTCCAACGTTCAGACTCACTGAACTCATGACGCATTTCAGGCCTAAAAGAAACAGAAAAGGACTTTTTAAGCCAGTGGAGGGAACCAGAACCATAAGGAATAGCTCAAAGCAAAAGCCATGTAAGTTATGATACAGCACATTGACAAAAAGCATTTAGTTGCTGGAAGGAGAACTACCACAAGGCAGACATCCCACCTCCATTCTGCACCACAGTGGGGTTCAGCTACATCCCCTCTTCTGCTGAAAACTTCTGTCTTCTCTGATTTGCAGCCCTTTTAAGAATTTTCCAGTACACCTTTCTGTACTGGAATGATTCAGGGAATTCAAACTCCAGAAGAGAGAGGGTAGGCTGATTATCATTATTAATGATTTAATCAGCCATTTGTGGGGGTTTCTGGGTTTGTGCCAACTCTTCCTTCAGAGTTTTAGGATGCACACTGTGTGAGGGGAAAGTAGGACTTCTGACTTCTGTGCACTCTCTCAAGCTGTTCCATTACACCTAATTTACAGCATGACACTACTTGTTCTGGCCCATAACCTTGAGCTTGTAAACTACACAGGGGAAAATTTACTAACTACTAAGTTCATCTTAATGCACTATTGGGAATTTTAAGTGGGGAAAAAAGGCGGCAAGGAATTGGGGACATCTAGAAGAGCTGGTTTTGAACAGCAATCCTTTAACGGCCCAGCACAGTGTACTTCACAGTCCACTCTGTTTTCATTTAATTAAAGTTTTAATTTACATGGCCAGCATACAGTAAGGACCTATGTTTGTCTTGCTCTGAAGGAGATAATCAATAGGAGAGATGTAGACACATTTCACTGCTTATTACCTGCATACTTTGATGGAGTTTACCACAATAGCATACAAATGCCTTTACTCCACTCTTAGCTAGCCTAAGAGTTTGATTAATAACAGAAGCCAGAAAACTGTTTTGCAACTTTTGTATTAGGAAAGAAAATTATCATCCATATAACAGAACAATCTCCAAGTGGTAAAGGAGTCCTCATTAGTGTATACAGAAAAGCAGTGAGAGCTGAAACACAGGTGGCACAGGTACTTTCTGCAATTCTGATGAGTGACCTAAAAAGGACCTGGGAGTTGCATGAACATCAGGCTGAATGTGAGTCAACACCATGTTCTCATCACAGATACAGCAAACTGCACACTTGGCTCCATTAAAAGCATGGCCAGCAGACCAGGGGAAGTTATCTCACTCTCATCAGTGCTGGTGAAGCTGTACCTGGAACACCGAGGCTGGTTTTAGGTCCCGCACTGCAACAGAGATGAGGAAACTGGAGAGGGTACAGCACAAGGGCTAGAGAACTAGATTTATGAGAGGTTGAAGCTGGGCTTGTTCATCCTGCCAAAAAGGGGGTTAGCAGGGTGATCTGATAAGCAACAGGAGAGTTACAATGTGATAGAGTCAACCACTTCTCAATAGCACCAGGCAATAGAACAAAGGACAAGGACAACAGAGTACAGCTTGGGAGGCCCAGGCTGGCCTTTGCAAGAAGTTTTCACAGGGAGAGTTAGCATAGCGTCAGTACAGACTACCAGAGAAGTGGCTGGATTTCCCATATCATTAGACAAAGACACAGGTGACTTGATGCAGCATTGACAATCGTCCCAACTCTGAGCTAGTTTAAAATAAAGATATCACATGAATACAAATATGGTTTAAGCCTCCATTTCATTATTTTTGGAGGAAAGAAAAAACAGTGAGTTTAGGTTCATATATGACAAAATTCATTTTACCACACAACTTGATGGCTGTACTACTGTGCAATACACAGAAGCAGCACCCACAGATGCTGTAGTTATTCAGAAGCTCTGCCCCCCACTTTGTCTTTAGTTTCAAGAATGCTCTGTTCAAGGGTATTACATAGACTTTCAGATTCATTTCCTCAGCTAACGCTCTGAGGTGGATGCCTAATTCATGCAATATAAAGTTACACTCTCCTTGACTCGTGCCCATCAATGGCAGCCTGGCCTCTGTATTAGTGTACAACTTCCTTCAAACAAGAAGAGTGTTGATGTTATAGAGCAAGTACAAAATTAGCTCTGCATTTGCTGATGACTCCCAAGAGATATCTTGTTCCTTACTTCAGTCTAAGCACTCAAAAGTCAGGTCCTGAAACTTCCCCCTCCTTTCTAGTTATTTTCCCTAGGTAAGGCTGCAGCAAACAGTAACTTGTTTGATTATTATTGCTATTACAGTCTCTTATTTTGTTTAATTAATAATTATTTTAAATTACATGGCTGAAGTGTAGCTGGATAGATGTCATTCAGCAATAAAGGCTTGTTCTTTGAAAAGCTAGAAATAGGGGCATTTCAGCAGGACTATAGCTCATATGGTGAAGAATGTCACATTTTATTTCTATGGTTCATTGAGGATATTAGGAGTAGCCTTATTTCTATTTAAAGGAGAATTCTGTTTGCAAATTACTTTCCAGCATCCCAACAGTGGATTTTCACAGGGACTGGCAGAAAGGAAACAGTGATTCCTATTGTTCCTTCACTCCAGTGACTGAAGGATTTCCCAAAGCATCTCCACAATGCGGAGGTGGCAGTACTGTTATACATCTCCCATTTGTGCAAAGAGGGGTAATTAGAAGATTCACCCTGCATGACCTTGGTCTAGTCAAGTTCATGCCAGGTACAGCCACACAGCTGAAGCACTGGGCAGAACGTGCCCGTCTGTGCCCAGGTTCCACCTGAGTCCTAACACTGTCCATCTCACCACAGCATTTTCCAGTACAGACCTGACCAGAATCAGGGGTCTCTAACTGGCCAGTTATTGTCTATCACACTCACACATACCCTCCTGTATCTTCCATGTTTTAAAAATGGCTGATGATCACTTCATAACCATATGTATGAGTCTTTCCTAACTCTACCTTTGATGAAGTACCTCCTCAATAACTGCCCAGGAGTTTTAAAAAGGAAAAAAAAAACCAAAACTCATCCAAAAAGACATCAGGCTGTCTGACAAAAGTACTTCAACTTTCTCACTGAATACTTTAAAATGTTTATGAACAAGCTCAATAGCAGGTTTTTAAGTTTTCCTCAATTAAATCTCACGTTGCTGAGCACACCTCACAGTTCTGCTCTCTTCAGATTTCCCTGAAGCCTTACTACACCTTCACACATACTTGCTCCTTCTCCGATTTCTGTAACATTAGCAGATACATGCACAAGTGGTGAGTTTACAGTGCCCCCAGACGTTACTAATAAAATTCACATCAAGTAGAGGCCTAGGTGCCTTTTCCCCATCCCTTCTGGTGATGGCTTATTTAAGAATGTTCTTTTATTGGAGGTCACAGTAATACATGATCTTCTGCTAAAGACTTGTTGCAGTTAGCATGGAATTTTCTGTCTGAATCCATATAAAACATCTAACTGAAGTGTAGATGTACTAATTACCATGAAAGCACAGCAGAATCAAAACCCCCAAATTTTATTTATATATAGAATTGACAGTATAAAGCTTTACCACTAGATCTTACCAAATTTTAAAAAGGTTCAGGCAGGTTCCCATACCAATGTTCTGATGCACCTATCACAGAAACCAGTTCAGACACTCTTACCGTCCCACCAGTGAAAGGCAGGGATCAAGCCAGTTCAAGCCCCTCATATCTCCCATCGTTGTACTGCTACAGCCACGGCTGCGGAGCTTTCTTAGTCAACACTGTAATGATCCACTATGGGTTACGCATCTTTAAGAAGGCAGAAAAGGGTACTAAGGAATAAAAGGAATGCTGAAAAGTATGTCAGAAAAAGTCTTCCCACTTATTGAGAAAGAAAACAAGAATAACAAGCAACAATCTTGCTTTTCGACTGAAAAATTTCAGAAGCCTAGGTCTGTTTGTTTAAAGGAACGTCAAGGCCACCTGCTGCATCATAAAGAAGCTGGAAAAGACATCAGTCACATTCACATTTCTCTCCCTGTCTGCAGATTCATAACTAGAGCAGTGATTCCTATAAGGATACAACCTGGTCTGGAGGTCCAGAAGGGATCCGAAGGGAAATCTACAGCACACAGGTGAAACAGGTACTGGAATAAAGTATCTGGAAGACAGGTTTTACATGCTTAGATGACAAGCGCTTATTAAGCTTGGATTATTTTGCGATTGCTTAGTCTTCTCCCAGATCACTGACCCTCAAAAAGATGAGGTCATTCAAGTTTGCTACAACTCGTAAGAGATTCAGTACAACAAAAGAGTTTAACAGCAGCTAGCGCAAAGCACAGCTGTTTATGATAGCACACCAGAAACAGTTCTTCAAACACACATCAGGGATTACAGAGATAGAGAGTTTTATCAGGAACATACCTTTCAGACAAAAGTTACTAAATCGTGGCTTTAAAGCAAGTAATGTGCCTGTAAGCGCACTGCAGAAAAACAGACTGCAAATAAGCACCCATTAATGGTATTGAGCCATGCACGTACTTCTTGTGTAACTTCACAATCCGCTAACACTCTTTAAGATCATGAGACCCGTTCTTTGGTAGCCAATAGAAACAGCTGTATGCCACCTTCATTAAGACAAAAATAACTTGTTTCCTTATAGGAACTGTTCCTTTGCCATCATTCAAGTACTGATCAAAGTAAGCACATGTAAGAAAGGCTACCACTAGTTGGTGTGGTAAAAAGACCCAAATGAGGTAAGCAATCTATCTCCCATTCCAATGTTCCCAGAATGGAAAAGAAAGGTCTAAATATCAGACATTTGCATAAACAAGCAACTACTCATTCTCTTTTTATGCTGATGCTCATGATCTCTGGCCATCCGAGCTGAATGCTTGACTGGGTGAAATGAGATTCCCCCTATTGACCTCAGGCTCTTCCTCTTCAAAGTAATGATAAAAATGGGATTGTTTTCAGAGAACTGAAAGCCTGATTTGTATATGCAACAAGCCATTCCATATTAAATCCATTGAGCACTTTACTTGCGTCAGCATCAGAAAAGCAATTTGTTTCCAGACAGTGCAGAATAATTAGTTCACTCCTCACCAAAACAAGCTTTTCTCCATATTGTGCCTGTTACCCATACTGAGCTTCCACAGAGAACAGCCTGAACTCCATGCACTTATGAGACTATTAATGCCACGGTCAGAATCAAGAACAGAGTTTCAACATGCTGTAAGTTTTCACTGCCACTTCCCTCTCTGACAAACTAAACATTGCCACCTACCGACTCTGTCAAAACCTGAGCTTTACATTATTTTTTTTATTCCCCACTCCCAGACACAATGCCTAAGATGCACAACAGAGGCTGTAAGGAAAGAGCATTATGGCCCAGATAAAGAAACCATAAATTGATGCCTGATAATCTCAACTATTATTGTTGCTTGTTTTTTTTTTCCCCATTGTTGTAGCTACCTTAAGATGTCAAATTTTAGTAACTTTAGTCCAAGCCTTGATCTTGCAACATGACTGTCAAGCACATACTTTTACAATAAAAGACCCAACCATAAATAACAAAGAGACAGCTGCATGAATCTGAGGACAGCACAGTTCCTTACAAGCTTTATAACGGCACCGTATGTTCTAGATATGATAGTCCAGGGCAGAGCTTGAATGCTGTGGTCCAAGTAACTCAGAAAAAGTAACATGCGTTGCTGCTTTTCCAAGATTTTTCCATACCTACAGCTTGACAAATAAGAAAAAAAGCTTATAATCATTCTTGCATCATCCAGCTCCAGCAGCACCAAAGTTGTAACTAAAACATGATTTTAATTATTCTTTTATATAATTACATTGTCAAACAAGAAATACCTATATAGTCACAAAACTTTGTTACAGTGTATTAACAAGGGTTCTACTTCGCAGCTGCTGCACGTATTCTTTTGCTTGGTCAAAACCAGTCCTTGGTGGCTCTGGGGGAGGAGGAGGACCTTCCACCAACTTCACAAAGTAATGGCACCTGACGATTTTCATGATGCCAAACATGCCTTTGCCATGGTAACGAATCCTCTTCACATAGCGGCCTCTGCCCGTCATTGACTCAGCTGAAGGAAAAAGGCGGAGGGGAGCGAAGACTATTCAGTCAAGAATAAACTACTAAACACATCTGCAACTGAAACACTGTCTTGTCAGTGTATTTTTCATGACAGCATACGAAAAGTTAATTCTATTCGGGATTCTCTCCTCCATCTTTCTTCTACTACATTTAGCAGATCACTGCTATAGAGGAACCCGTGAGTTGAATGAACACTCTTCAGGAGCACCAAAAAGGTGAATTTAGAAAGCATGCATGCAAAGATAAATATACAGTAAAGGACAAATCCAAAGGAAGCTACACTGAGCACTTACTAGATTATATAGCTCTTCTGAAGGTGGTATTAATTCCATTGCTTTTCAGTAGTTTGTCTCATGAATTCCTGTAGAAATCTTACAGACTTCATTTTCCCTCCCTTCTCCCTTTATTGCATTCATCATAGGTATTTTCATTATCTACACATCCATTCCTGCACTAGCAGATAAAGCTTCTTATGGCAGAGGCCTAGAAGGCTCCAAAGAATTCTAATCAAATCTGCTCTACAATCCAGGTTACTTCAAGCTTATGAGGTCAGCTTAATAACATATAAATACCGTATTTGGCAAAATGGGAATTTTTTCTTTGGGCCTAAAAACACCTGCAAGTAAACATTTCTCTAACAGTTTTCTAGGCAAGGAAGTGCTGTAGTTATTACAAGCTTATCCTGTAATCATGTATAAGAAAGCCTTTTTAAGAAGTCTACTGTCAATATTAATTTACTTTTATACTGTTTCTAACAGAAGTGTAGATTCCAATCCTGCAAAGCTAGTAGTACTAGCCACAGACAAAACTTCCAGCATCTATGTTCACTGGCAATGTTAAAAAGTAGTAAGTTTGCTTTTTGTTGTCTAGTCTTTCATAACCACATCAGGCATCTTTCCCTTAAGGACTTTCTCTTTTCACATAGGGAGCAGAAACTCCACTCTCAGATGAATGCATCTTAAAAACAATGCATCCAGCAGATGCCAGAACAACACCAGTCAGACACCAACTATAACAAAATGACAGCTGAACGCTCAGCAACCTCATTAACTTCAGTTGTGCTGCGAGTCAGAATCACATGCCTGTAAGTTTACTAGAAACTATATTCTATTCATTTCCGCTTATTTGAAGCAACGAAATCTTATTAAGGATAAAACTTTTTTGTAGGGTAGGATAACATTTTTCTGCACTAAAATAAGAAAAAAAATGTACCTATATATAAATTTGATTTGAATTCCACGTTGTGATTTCTTACTGCCATTTCCTGAGCTTCTAACAAAACCTATAACAAAAGGAAAAGAAATGGAAATACTGAGTAGGAATTTAAGCAATGCTACTTCTTATCTCTAGATAACGTGGAAGAAATTGCAAGTTTAAGTCAGTTACAGAAAAAGTATTGTATAGAGATCAAAATTGTTAAAAGACAGACATCTTTTACATAAGCATGTTCTTTGCATACAGACTGAAAAGCTTCAGGACAACTTTATTACATTTTTTCGGGAGGAAAGGGAGTCGAAAAGATGGTTCCCACCAGCATTTGTCAACCTTCCATTCATGGACCTTTGTCTAATTAGACGTCAGACTAGAAACAAATTCCAAGGTGGGCAAAATGAACTTACTCCATTCAATATTTCAGCTAATACAGGATACTTCTTTGTCATTATTATGCCACAAATCAATGCTTTGGCCAAGAAAATGAGTAACTTGAGACTCCTAACAACTACAGTGTATGAAAAGCTTTCATGCCTTCACGGAACTCAGTCCTTTCCCTAATGATAACCTTCATCTCTTACGATTTTAAGAACCAAGGCACATAAATATAGCCGCCATTAGTTACAAGTATTCTGCTTTATTAACCATGAACTTAAGACCAAGCACATGTAATTTATTGTCATTACAAGTTAAAACAGCCAGCACAACTGACCTCTGCATATTCATAAGTCACAACATTACATGACTGCTACAAAAATATGTTGTTTGAATGTGCTCCTAACAATCCTACAAATAGGTATTGATTTTAAAGTTTTCTTGAAACTAGGAGTGTTAAAGAATATGACTACATACCTCTTTGATCACCTTTGCTCCCTTTTTATCATTAAATTCCAACTGAGCAAGAGCCTGATCAATGGACATTCCTTTTATCTGCAATCAAAGCGTTAAAGTTAACTTCTGCAATTACAAGTATTTCCCTTCTCTTATTCGGAAGACAGTATTTAAATTATTTTGCCATAATAAAGAGCAAATAAAAACCCTTCAGTTTCCTTAATTACCATTTCTTCAATGTAATATCTTACATACAGAACTTGAACTAAATATTGAACAAATCTTGATAAAACATTCCTTTCTTCTTTCTTAAAGAGAAAACCAGCCCATTACTATCCCTCCAAGTTCCCCTTCCCATCTACTACTCGGCAGAAACCAATATGAAAATTCCTCCACAGTGCATAATCTCCAAATGATCCTGAGTACACATCTGAAAGCACACTAGGATAAAGCAGCTAAACCAAACCACAAACAACTGTTTGCTTGTACAGATGCATGCTCTTCCCCAGGACTCCATTATGAAGATGCTGATTAGACTGTGATTGAACTAGGCTGTTAAGGCAAATACAGCAATTAAATTTTGCATTCTAACAAATACAGTACAAAGTAGTTTTTGCTTACCAGTTTTGCCAGATACCACATCTTATCTTTGCTATATTTTATTTCCCTCCGACAGTGATATATTTCCTATGTGCAAAAAAAAAAAGTTAGAGGACCAGTAATTTTGCTGTGAAAACAAGAATGGAGCATACATGTTCGCTCCACAATCTATATTCTTATTAAGAATAAAATCAGTATGACTCCCCCTACTATACCATGAACATACCAAATCAGGCATATCTTTAACATTTGAAACTGAAAGCATTATAAAATAAAGTAGCTAGTACACAGAAAATTTTAATACAATCTTATGAGAATTAGTTTACAAACAGAAGTCCCTGAAAAGGATAATCAGAAGATTTTTCATCATCTTTTCCTCTCCTCCTCCCCACCTTTTGAAGCAGTCTAAGACTGACATGCCCATTCAGTCTTAAAAACATTACTCTGCTGTCAAGTCAACTTACTGGGATAGCAACTAAACAATTTTACCAGAATGAACTTAATTAGCTCTTCAGAAGTGAAGAGGGTTTCAAGTTTGATTGGCATGAAGAGCTGTCTCCAAAGACCCATTTAACATTATTACTGTACCAACAGGGACCAAAATTAGCTAGTAAAATTTAACATCAACACAAGTTTGAAAGACATGGCATTCTTTATGAACAGGTAAAAAACTGATTTAATAAGCAAGTTGATGGATAACTGCATTTTCACGTACATTGCATTAGTCACAGTACACAGCATGCGTTTCTATGTCCTAGGCCGTAATGTCCACAGAAGCAATAAATGCTCACGGCCCACAAAAGCACATGTCCAAAAAACCCCGTTCTTTTGAGATAAAAATACTTTACTTTGCTGAGCAGTATGCCTAACAGAGGCCACAACACATTATTTCCCAGTGAAGAACAATTACAAAAATGGAATTCCAAAATATCAGTTCTCAAGAGTGAGGAAATACTGAAGAATTCACCTAGAATTCTCCCAGGCTGTGGTGTAGAGAAAGCGGCATTGGTTAGTCCCTTCAGTGATCAAATACACAACACTTAGTTTTCATGCGTAACTTAAATTAAGAGGCTTGCTTCTGTTCACATTTAGCTGTACTTCCCAGTTATAAAATGATCAATAAGAGGGTACAGGGAGAAACACGCATAAACCTGCTGTTATCAAAAACTAATCTGTTATGACTGCATTTAAAAAATTGACCATGTTACTTATGGTGACTTTTCCAACAGTTGTCTTCAACAGCCAGCAGAAGGCCCTACACGGAGCATAGAGGTGACAAAAGCATTTTAGATTCTTTGCTTCAGTTTATGGTTTAGTAAAACACAAGTTGTTGTGCAACAAACTGAAGAAACAACCCCACTGTATAGTATAAAATGGTTTCCTAAGAAGAAAAAACTCCTGCAATCATATGCCACATCTGACTTGCATGTCCCTCCCCACCTAACTTTAGAACCTCTCAGTCCATATTAAACATTTCAAGCAACCACTAAGAAAACAACCTCTGAATAGTTTCATTAAGGGGAGGCCACAGCAAGAGGCAACACATTATCAGACCTCAGGGAATCTATAACACAGAGAAATTAAGACATGAAAAGAGCATACACTCTATTGTATCTACATCAAACAGGCACCACTAGTTCCACTACTCAAGGAAAGTTACATTTATATCTTTGTGCACAAAAGCAACAATACAATAATGTTCTTCTCTAGTTATTTACTGTCAGAACAAGTGTATAATGATACACCCTTGGTAACTTCTACCTCCTTGTAGTTCAGAGGCTTCTACAAACAGAGGATGGCACCTTTGCAGTTCACATCACATTAGGTAGGTGATCAGCTACAAGCAACTTGATGCTCCAATCTAATTTTGAAATGGAAAACATTCAAAGTGATCTTAACTTTTACAATATAAATATGCCAAACTGACTAAAATCGTAAGTAACAAATGAATAAGCTACCAAACTAGTGCCTTGTGGAGTCACCCAGAGACAGTGACAATCTATTCAGAAATTGCTAAACATAAACAGGTAAGGAAGTTCACAAGTGTATCCTTACAGCTGGTCTGCGAGGTTCTCCGGGCAGCTGCGGAGGGTAAACAATCCTGTTCTTCTTCTCCCACTTCCCAAATTTCTGCAGAGATGTGCTTGTGTGGATGCATGACAGAGGAAAAAGGCTACCGGATGCTAGCCACCTGCAAGACAAGACCACAGTCTTTGCTGCTGAACACAGGAGTTCTTTGTCCCTGCCCATTTTATCTGAAAAATTGTGAAGTTACCTGTCTTGATAAAGAGAACTGACACATTTGACTACTCACAAAATAAAACTGTTCAAGTCCTCTACAGTTTACGTTGAAAGGGCTTTTTAATTCAATGAGAAGCCTCAGGCTTCCTAAAGCAAACCATGAACCATAAGTCACATTTGTACGGCATGAGGTTCCACATTGTGTGACCATCTGGGGACACTTAAAGACACAATCACCTCTTTGTTCTTACCTGGGGTTCATTACTCACACAAAAAATTTATATCTTTTCCAAGACTAGCCAATACTTATTTAACTCTTACCAAGAAAATTTTTAGCAGTAAAAATTTTTCGTTTTTCAAGGGACTAAGTACCAAAAAAGTAGTAGACGTTTAGAAAAATTTGTCCCTTCTGATATTTGAAAGGGAAGACATTTTAAACCACTTTCAAAAAGCAACCAGCTGATAGCAAAAAAACTCTAGTTTTCAGTCAGTTCACTCACCTCAGATTCAGAAAAAACAAGCTACATTTTGCCCCCTGCTGACTAGATAAAGCAGTAGTGGGCAGCTGCTCGTAGCTACAAGAAACAGATGAGTTCAAGACCAGATACTGTGAGTTTTCCTAAGGCTTGAACAGCTTTGTGTGGGTAGCCAAATTGTGCAAAGCATTTTGAAAACGACTGGCAAACAGAACATGTTGACTAGTTTCAAGAGGATATTGTACACCTTAGAAAGTTTTCATTTCCTATCAACAGGGAGTAGCATAACATACAAATTTAAATGTTATGGAATATTTTTTCAGATACTTACCAAAACTGGTTTATTTGCTTAATACTTAAAAATTTTACTCATCAAGACAACAATTCATCATCACCAGACATAATATCATCAATACAGGAAAATATTTGAGAAGCACATGAATATGATTTTGCAATTTAACAACTTAAGCAGTAATAAATTAAGTATTGTCTTCCTGGTATTAGCAGAAGACATTAATACATTCGACAAACTAAGGAATATTACATTCCCTCTACCTTAAGGTAATCCAACTTCATGCGAAGAGCAACTCTCTTTATCATAACTTTATGAAAAGAAAGAGGACGCAGATACATTGTAAGCAAAAGAAAACAGTGATAAGCAACAAACAAAAATACTTGATATATATATATGGGTAAGCATGGGGAACAGGAAAGAAAAAAGCTGAGCACCTTTCTAGAAAGAATCATGCATAAGCACTAAGTGGGAGACATACAGACTAGAACAACTGAGTAAAAATGATTAGCATGTAACTCTGTGCAACTGCAAGGCAGTAAGCAAAGCACAAGCAACACAAGCCTACTTGTTCCTTCACTGACACAGGTCTCTGCAATTTATCTCCACAGGCTCTAGCAGAGACCAAAGCTCTGCACTTTGAGAGTCCACATCGGCCTTTCTTCTGAACTCAGGAATACAATCAGCAGTGACCAATGCTCTCCCAGCACAACTTTGCCATTCCTCCAGACTGACAGGAAAGACCAGCAACTACAGAAGAGCAATAGCTGGGGAGAACGCAGAGGGGAGCAACCGGTACCATGTTACTGTGACCTGCACCATAAAGCCGGACGAAATCTGGATGCCCGACAGAAAGGGGTCAGGAAAGAAAGCGACACCTCCACCATGCCACCATCTCCAAGTACGTTGAAAGACAAAGGCACAGAGCGACCTGGTCCCCACAGCTCCGGGGCAGGGCGAGAAGCCAGCGAGAAGGCCGAGCCAGGCGACCCGGGGAGTCTCCAGACCCGGAGACCCCCCGAGCGAGGCGGCCCGATTCCCACCGCCCAGGCGCCGGCGGAACGGCCCTTGGGCGGGACCACGGCAAAGCCAGACTCACCTCTCCGGCCGCGCCCAGCCGAGGAGACCGCACACCCAGGCACCACCTGCAACGAAGCAGCACAGTCAGCAGGTAAAAACCGGGCGAGAACGCCGAAAAGCAGCGCTCCTCTCCGTCCCCTCAGCCTTACCCGCGCCAACTACCCACCGCGCCGCCATCTTCCCCGCCTCGCTTCACGGCAGGCGCGCTCCGCGCACGCGCAGCGAGGCGCGTTGTTTGCGACGGTTTGCGACGGCGTGCGCGACGTTTGGCGGCCGCGCCC
>WAAD01032769.1:16801-28356 GCA_013389945.1 Fregata magnificens | reverse complement strand
GCAGGATAATTAAAAAAAAAAAAAAATCCCATTTTCACTGGCTGGTGGGTTTCTTACATTGTTGTTCTTACATTTCAGCTCAATTGAAATATTTCAGGCGCCAAACCTGAAGTTGCTCTGCACTATCCAGCAACATCATAAACTGATTAACGCTATTCGTTGGCATCATGAGCATGGGAGCCAGCCAGAGCTGAGTTACTTGATAGCTTCAGGCTCAATCAATGCCACTATTTATGTGCATAATCTGAAGAGCGTCGTAGGTAACGGTTTGCACATTATATTCCAATTCTTGGCATCTTGTTTTGGTTCACTCCTGGTTTGTCTCGCTGACCACACTTGATCCTTTTTTGTTTCAGAGAGCACTTCAGAAAGTCCTTTGACAATAACAGAGCCTTTTCGAACTCTGGCTGGACACACAGCTAAAATCACAAGTCTTTCTTGGAGCCCCCACCATGAGGGGAGATTGGTATCTGCTTGCTATGATGGCACTGCACAGGTATTGCTCCACAGCCACTCAGAAGTATATTTCTTTTAGTTTCAAATCATTCATTCTACAGTGTTTTAGAACAAAGCTGACTAAACAGCAAAGCTTCTTTTGTGAGATAAACTACTGAAGTACTGCAAATTTACCCTTGGTAACCATCTCCTGGTTCTGGATACCTGATATGCAGGTATCTGTATGTTTTTTGCGACTTGCAAATTGATTTGTAAGTCCAGTCATTATCATTTTCATATTAGCACTTCTGGATCCTTAAAAAAGAAAGGTGTTATGCAAATGTATCGATGCAAACAAAGGAAGCCCTGAATTTTCTCCATTTGCATGTTGGTATTTGAAATACCTGTGCAAATGCCCTATAAGAGAAGCTCCTAGAAGTGCAAATCACTGAAGAGAAAATGCGGAGTATTAGGGTAGGATGAGACTTTCTGAGTAATTGGATTTCTTTCTTGTTTATAAGGTATGGGATGTTATGAAGGAAGAGCCACTCTGCAACTACCGAGGGCACCAGGGTCGGCTACTGAGTGTCCAGTGGTCACCAGTGGATTCAGATTCTGTTTATACAGGAGCAGATGATTTTTCTGTTCACAAATGGCATATCTCAAAGCAGGAGCATACACGGCCTCCTCAGGGTAAGTATATTCAAACAGAAGATCCTTTCCTGAAGATGATGTGGAGCTGGGAAATAGAGGGTTGCCACGCTGAAATGGTATGATAAGTTCTTATGCTGAATTCCAAGTCTGCCTGCTACCTCTCCAGGAATAAACTTGTGTCTAGATTTAAATTGAGTTGTATCCTTATTTGGAAACTACTTGTTGACCTTGAGAGACAGACAGCTAATACACTAAAAAATCTCTACAGATAATATCAGGGTAACTTTTGCAACCATTTACAGGCAAAAAGAGTATAGAATTAGAGAAAAAAAGAAGTATGCAACCAAAAGTCAAAACCAAGAAGAAGAAAAAGCCTATGGGAAAGAGTCCAGCCAAGCAGGATCTAAGTGATGCCATGAATGGAGATGAGAGTGCGAAGGAAATGTTGCTAGAGGAAAACGGAGTGTCGGACCATGAAGGAGAAAAAGAAGCTCAGGAGGCAGAGTTGCCTGATAAAGTCTCCATGACTGGTAATAATCAAATCATCTTAGTTCAGTGGTTCCCAGACTGTTTAGCCCTCAGAGCACCACCAAGTTTAATATTTTTGTGCAGATTTTCTGCTAATACGGTTTTATTGAAATAGTCCACTTGAAGGAAATACGGTTCTGGAATGCCTTTCATAATTTTCTAAACTAGTTTGGGACTAATTGTCTTTAAATTAAGATTCTGACCTAACGAACAAAGTTACTGTCTTTGGCTTGAAACAATGTAATTTTTGATCGGTGTTGCCTTCTGGTGATAAATCTTATAATACTGGTGAACCTTCATTAGTGTCTGTTGACATCTTACTTAGCTTTCTGGCAGTTCTGTAGTGTTTTCGTAATATTTCCTTTCCCTAAAAAGCTGTTAAGTTCTATGGCAAAGCAAAGCTTGGTTTCTGTATATTTCAAAATTAATGTAATAGAATGTGAATATGTCAAGTATTCTGCTATGGGGTTTTCCATGTATTTTTCCTTTTTTTATCACTTAACTCCACAGTGTCCAAGGATACATCTTCATCTGCATATGATTATTGTTCATTCAGCTTGCCAAAGCCTTTTGTGACCCAGAAAGCCACTCCTGTGAAAAAGGATTCACCTAAAGATAAACCAAGTTAGTATGTTTCAGGGACTTTTAACAGTCCTGCATCAAGGCAGAGTTCCTCATTCTAGGCTTCTGCTTGGCTGCAGCTTCGCTTCCTAATGTGACACCAAATAACTGCCAGAGAAAGAAGAGCATGGTCTTAGAATCTCTTAAACGTTTTAAGTTGCTTTTTCTTTTATTAGCCCTGCTTGTCAGGTCAATTGAGTAGTTGTTTAATGTGGGCTTAGATATTGCCTTTTAGTTGCTAGTTTCATTCCAGGCAAGATGGGCAGAAAAATATGCAAAGTGATCAGTATTCGAAAGTCAGAGTTGTCATAATGGAGATGCATGTAGCGCTTGAGCATTTGGTTTTTGTTTTCCTGTGCAAGGAAGAGAGGGTTTTGGAATACGTTGGAGAGTTCTGCTGTAGGAGACTCTTGTAACTGTGCAGCAGCAACTAAAATGTGTCTGATTTTTCAGCTCCTGATGCCTCTCTGAAGAAGAGGAAGCCTCGTTCTATTCTACCCTTCAGCACATTCATGGATCACAGATCAAAAGATGAATTGCATCAGGACTGCTTGAGGCTGGCTGCCTGTCTGAAAACCAAAGGTATCAGTCTAAAACTAAAATACTTAGAGGGTAGGTGCTCTGAAGTATTCAGAAGCATGTGTCTGAGGACTTGACTTTGACCACTAGGCATTATTTTTTTAAAATCTTTACCTTTATCAAAGTGTGTGACTAGTTGTGGTCTCTTATCTAACTTCTCTTGCAGTGTTTCAGCACTCTGTAGCCAATCCAGACAGGTTTTGAGTAGAATCCTATGTTGTGGATATAGGGTAGAATTGTCTGCATACGTGCAAGTGTTTTCCACCTTCAGAAGTATAACATGGGCAGGAGAAAATAAGCCATGAGGGAGATGTTTGTATTCTCACAGTTTTTTCCTTAGAGCATGCAAAGTAACGTGCTATGTTTGATTTAGAATAAACGTTCTGCACAAACATGGTCCTTCTAATCAAACTTAGATGTAAGTTCTAAGTGTTGATCTGCAAATTGTTAAATCTGCTATACAAGAAAGAAAGTAGAAGACACAAGTATTTGCCAAGAGTTGAGTGTAATAGAGTGGTACAGTCACTTGGCAGGCCCCAGTTCCCATTGTTGTACCAAATCTTAAATATTGATTCCTTTTATCTGGTTTAGAGAATAACGAAGATGTGTCCCCTGACCTCAAGGATTGCATCCACTTGGGCCTGTTCACAGACAGGGCTTCTCTGCACCAGATGATTGATGTGGAAGGTAAGTGGAATAATGAATCCACTTTGATAGTATGTCCATTTTAACTGTTCCATTCAAGGAGAAAACAAATTGGGAAAAATGTTTGAATTTTATTTACTGTGGATTAAAGTGTTAGGATTAAGAATGCAGGTCTGTGTGAAAAGAAGAAAAGACATATTTTTCCCAAATAGTTTTTACATCTTTCAGATGCAAACCTGCAATACCTTAAGCTTGGATAATCTTGCTTTTGCCAAGTTATTTTACTATGGCAAATAATGCTATTGCACTGGTGCTGATAGGAAGTGTGTTTGCTTCCAACAGGAAAACATCACTTGGAGAATGGGCATCCAGAGCTCTTTCAGCAGCTCATGTTGTGGAAAGGAGATATGAAGGGTGTCCTCCAGGCAGCTGCTGAGAGGGGAGAGCTAACAGACCAGCTGGTAGCAATCTCACCCATGGGTATGTTTGTTCTTGTAACACATAAGCAGATGGAATTAGCTGCCAAGGGTAGCCTCATATTCTGATTGTTCTGGGCTGGAAACTCATGGTTGTTCCAGACTGGAAGGAAGGTGCTTCTTTAACTGCCTGATAACAAAAATCAAACACAAAACATATCCTATTTATGACAAAGACCTGGATGTTTCCACAAGCACCCTTAGGCTGGGATAGCAGGAAATAAGAGTGGTTTCCTTTGGGACTTCTTGAAGGAGCAGGCCCATCCTTCCAAGCACAAAGTTGGTTCTTTGTAATATGTAGCAGTCCTTCCAGCTTGCTGTTGATTTAAATATGCTTTTAAGTTCTTTTACTGGTAGTGAAGTCCTACAGTCATGTTCAAGCCCTAGCTTTGCCCTGTTTCATTGCCTCATTGATTTGTATTAGGATGGTTAAGAAACAAGAAAATAATCTGGGGCAGAGAAGAGGTGCATGTTGAAGAAACCAGTGATGTCGTCCCACAGGAATTCTTCCAGCTTTAAAACTTCGCCTCCAATTGTATTGCCTTCTCTTTTGCAGTTGGATATCAGGCCTGGGTTTGGACAGTAGAAGCCTTTGCGAAGCAGCTGTGTTTTCAGGAGCAATATGTGAAGGCTGCCTCTCATCTGCTGTCCATCCATAAAGTGTATGAGGCTGTCGAGCTCCTGAAAGTGAACCATTTTTACAGGTTGCTGTATATTTATGTTTAGGATTTGCTCTTGTTTTCTGGTGGGGTAGATTTGACATTTTGGTTCACTTTTTGTACACAGTCAATTAACTTTTCTATCTGGTTTCTCTTATGCGCATTAGGGAAGCAATTGTAATTGCTAAGGCCAGGTTGCGTCCAGAAGATCCAATTCTGAGAGATCTCTACACCAGTTGGGCAGCTCTGTTAGAGAAGGATGGTCATTATTCCATGGCCGCCAAATGGTGAGTGTTACTGTGAAGAAGACAGAATTGGTTCCGTGCCTGAAACAAAGAAGGTTCTTGGTTTTGTAGCAGCTGCAATCTGTTAACTGGTCTGGCCATTATTTGTCTAAGGTGCTTTCTGAGCCTGATCTCACTAGACTCCCTCTAGAAGCTCCAGAGGGCAGTTCAGAGCAGAAAGTCCAAATGCCATACTACAGTAGAGCTGTCTCTTTCCATAGACATTACTGGAAGTCTTTGAAAACTAGTCTAGCAAGACTAAGATTAGGATGTACACAAAAAGACTGTGATGTTTCCAACCTTCCCGCTGGAAATGTGCAGTGCAACAGTTCATTGAGAGTTTCTTGAGGCCTTAGCTAATATCCTAATCACTGGGTTATCCTCCTCCAACCAGACTCTTTCAAATTTGTGACTACCAAAATTACTAATAACACTTGAAATATTTTGGCTGGAATAGTGTTCTTTGCTTGATGCTGATTTCAGTTCTGGTATTTTTGAGGGTGTTCACGCTTGTGAAAGGATTCAGATGAAATCCAGAGAAATGCAGTAGGGATAAACTACTGCATATAACCTTTGTCTCTTGAATCTATTTATTTCTCATCCAAGCCATGTGTGGTATGCACACCACCAGAGGTTTCAGTCCAAACTATTAGGCTGTGTGACTTTCCCTTTGTAGCTTTGCATCAGATCAGGTACCATATGTCTACAGTAAGCTTTGGTAAGGCAAAGTGATTAGAGCTCTGAGAACCTGTGGAAAATACAGGTTTATCTTCATTTGTAGGTTTGTGTTACTGTGTTGCAATACAATTTAAAAACGGTATCTTAGTACTAATCAAGTGGATTTGCTTTTATCTCTTTTCAGTTATTTGGGAGCTTCCTCACCCTATGATGCAGTTAAGGTGTTGGCAAAAAAGGGGGATGTGACATCCCTTAAAACTGCTGCTGAGCTTGCGCAGATATCTGGAGAGGAGGAGTTGTCAGCAACTTTGTCCTTCAGATGTGCACAAGACCTGCTGTTATCCAGGAACTGGGTGGGAGCTCAGGAAGTCCTTCAGCAACATAAAACTTTATTTGTGAGTCTGGTCATTTCCTTTCCGCTTTCTTTAGCGTTGTCTCTCTCCAGATTAACTTGATTAACTTGGCACCACTTCCCATATGTTAATAGTCCACAGGTAGTCCTTTGAGCTGGTTTTGCCTCAAAATATTTTTCTACAAGTTTATCGCAATGACCCTATGAAAAAGCATGTGCCTTTGCAGAGGCAAAGAGCCCATGGTGGGGAGGCATGTAGGCTCTATGCTTGTTAGTTACATGAGAGGTAGTTGAGAAAGCGTGTAATACTGATCGTAGGAAGAAAGAAGTGAAGGAAGGTATTCGCTGTTTACATTGAAGGAACAAGTGAGCTAACTGTAAGTTCTTCTGCTGGAGGCTTAATCCAGAAGTTTGTTTTTGTGCAGACTGAGAAGCAGAAGGCTAGCTTAGCTTGTTCTCAGGTTTCCTTCTCACTTTAGAGTCTCTGAGTCTATCAGCATTGTTCTTTGGTAGCTGCAGTTGTGAAACAGTCTATCACCAACAAGCTGCTACTAGCCATGGTGTTCTTAAATTTGTCCACCTGCTGTGGTCAATAAGGGACTGTTTTTCTTTTAGTAGCAGCTCAGTGTTCTTTTTTTTTTGTTTCCTTCTTAAAGGGACAAAGACTTGTTTTCTGCCTTAACGAACTGCTTTGCAAGTGCCTTAGTGACAGAAATCCCTGTGACCGAAAGAGCCCCGTGCCTCCCTGTTATCACAGTTGGGAGCTGAACAGAGAGGCCTCATTTTTTGACATGGTGATAGAAGCGTGGCAGAATGTATTGGGCATGGACACCACCGAACAAGCCACATGTGCATGGGAGCAGCTGCGCAGTATTGAGCATCCTCCTTCTACTAGCAACACACACCCAAAGCAGGTAAATGGACTTAGATCTGTATACACACTAAGCCTTACTACGGCAGACGCAGTAAAACGCAGCTACTTTGTGGTGGTGTGCCAGCCGTTCCCAGGGAACTGATGTCTGCACCCTGCTGCAGGATGAGTTTATAGTGTGGGAGAAGTAGATGATAGGCAGCTGGGACAGCTTGCGTAGCCACCAGTTTGTTTCTGCATTTGTTTCTGTGCAGGTTAAGAACTGATAATACGGTGTCAGTGACAAGCACTGAGATCATCGAGATGTGCTGGCTGGGTGGGAGTGATTGGCATAGCTGATCACTCAGCAGTGATTCAGGGTTTTGTGTCAAACTGTTAGGAGAGGCAGGGCTGCTTGTGGTTAAAATATCCTGGAGTTCAGAAGGTCTGTTCATAGACTGGTGCTCCTGCAGCTCTTCTCTCTGACCACAGTGAGTCACTAACCTTTGGTGTACTCCCACTTCTCATCTGTTTAGTAAGACACTTGCAAGCACAGCTGCTGATTTTACAGTTGTAAGTAATGTGAAAGTGCTCTATCTCCTGCATGAAGGAGACTATGTAAATTGCTCTTGGTTAAGTCATATGCTTCTGGGCTCTTCCACAATGGTCATAAGTTGTAATTCATACTTTGCAGTAAAACTATTAATCATGCTCTCTGGTGCTTCCTGTAGGTGCTTTTCCATATCTCCCATGACCTGACTCTTGCAGCCCTGAGCTATCAGACTGCCACCTGGGATGAGGCAGTGAAAAGTATTCTTGGAGCTGTGACCCGCAGTTATGATGCTGGTAATTTCGCTCTGATGCAAGAGATTTGCAGTATCGTCCTTCCTGAAGGTAAGTCTCCTCTTACATATCTCCTGGCACTGACAGATAGGGGGATCTTCCTTGTAAGCACAGCTGTGTGTCCATTAATATTACTAGGCATAATAATGTTTGGAACGAGCAAGACATACCCATGTATATGGAAACCCATGGAATTTGGCTAGCACAAGAGCTGTCGGGCGATCAAAATTCCTGTCTGTGGAAGGAAGCTCAGTAGTGTCAGCTGGTGTGGGTGATGTAGGAAACTGAGCAAATTCTGTTCTGTGAGGGAGATGGGGACATTGGAAAGCTGTGTTGATCTCATAGTTACAAATAACTCCAACCGCCTTTCGGGTGTTGGACTCTTCTGCCAAGTAACTAGCAATAGGACAAGAAGAAATGGCCTCAAGTTGCGTCAGGGGAGGTTTAGATTGGATATCAGGAAAAATTTCTTTACTGAAAGAGTGGTTAAACATTGGAACAGGCTGCCCAGCGAGGTGGTGGAGTCGTCATCCCTGGAGGCGTTCAAAAAAGGTATAGACGTGGCACTCCAGGGCCTGGTTTAGGAGGCATGGTGGTGTTGGGTTGACGGTTGGACTTTATGATCTTAGAGGTCTTTTCCAACCTTAATGATTCTATGATTCCCTTCGTTCTCTGCAGAGTATGCAGTGCATTTATTTTGTGGCTGTTGATCATGTGAGTATCTTGATGTGCAGCTTGGGACCAGGGAATTTTGCTGTAGATGATGAGAACATGCAGTCTCATGCTAGCTAGAACAGAGTATTGTGTTTAAAAAGATGCCAAAGATGTCTGCCTTTGCTTTTCTGCTTCCTGCACCACTCTGCCAGCACCTGAGTAAATCTCTGGCTTGGGTCTCCAGGATAGCCGTTCATTTACCAGATCTGGTCTTTTTCTTTGGAAATCTCTATAAACTATTTGTAATCCTTTTTTCATTATTAGGGTGTGAAAATCTGAGACACAAACTGGACAGCACAAATTCTCAGAGCATGGACGCTTGCAGAAGTTTAGAGGGCTTTCTGGCTTATGGACTGCTGTATGACCTGTGGTGGAACCCACCCAAAGACTTCCTTGTCTCTCAGAAGGCTGGTTTGGATCCTGTGTTGTGTGCCAGTGAGCAGACAGCTCTTGAGAAGAGTTCTGTTTCAGGTCAGTCCTCCTCTGAAGAAACTCCTGATCAAACTGCAGTTGAGATGGATGAAAACCTCTGCAATACAACTGAAGTTCGTAGGTGTGAGACAGAAAGTGACTCAAGAACTAGCTCAGTCAATTTGGTAGACAGACAGTCAAAACTGGATGGCTGTGAAGTGCTTCTTTCAGAAGAGATTGCTGCTTTACAGAACACCCAGAGAGATATAGCTGAGGTCCAGCAGATTTTAGCAGATATGATCCACCAGCATCAGCAGCAGAGGAACAATCTCCAGGAAGGCACAAATGGAAGCACCGGGGAAAGCAACCTGCAGCAGAGTTCAGAGACTGAATCAGACAAACCATGCTCTGACAGCAGCCAGATGAATTGGTAAGCTTCAGAACATGAATTAATGGATTGAAAAGCATTGCGCTTTTTTTGTGTGTTTGTGCAGCAAATTTCTTGTTTAGCTCAGATTGCCTCTAACCTCAAGCTTGTCACTCAGGGACACTTCAACATACAGCTCCTAAGTCTTGCATTTCCCTGGGGCAGAACTACCATGTGCATAAACTTACTACAGCTGAATAACTTCCTGATACACAGGGTGTGTTGGTATGGTGAATAAACAGGGCAGCTTGAAAAGGGGAGGATAATGAAAAGGACAAGCATGATCTAAGAGGTCTGTCTCTTTGTTGAACAATTATTTGGGACTTTGGCAAAAACGAGCTAGAGCATATAACGCTTGTCTAACACTCTCCTGTGCTCCCTGTACGGGAGGGAGGCTATGCAGTCATTGAAGCAAAGCAGTTACTCATGACACCTGCTCTTTTCTTGACAGTAAAGATGAAGTAAAGGAACCAATTACGCTCCCTGAGCTAACGAAGCAGCTTCTAAAAGCAAAGCAGAAACTAGCAGAATTTCCAGACAATTTGAAGGTAAGTTTTCAGAAGAGGCATTGTGGTTCTGAAAAAAGACAGTCTTTGTAAGTGCAGCCTCATCATAGAATCCCTTTCATGCAGAAAGTAAGGAACAGTGACTTTCTTTGTGATCCTGTGGCAATTTTGAGAGACAACTGACACATGGCATCAGGGTGATATTTTTCTTTCAAGCATAACTTTCTTTGTGCAGTTGGAAACCGTAGGTAAAGCTCCTGCATGGGAGAACTCAATGGGATATTCTGTATGAATCTCTCCCATGCATTTTAAAAGTAATCCCTTGCTATTTAGAATTATGTATGCAAAGACAGTTTTGATAAACAGTGAAATCAGAAATTTAAGGTATAAAATGGCCTTTATAGATAAGGAACTGTAGAAACTACACATCACACGTTTGAAAACAGTGTTTCCTAGGCTGTCTCATTCCCTCTGTTCCCTAGTCTATAATATAACTAAAGATAGTCATGGTGATTGTGCAAGAGGGGGCAAACCTGGTTAAATGTGAGCTAATGCACTGGAAGAAGAGGAAAAAGTGCATCTGACTCATGACTATCTGTTCCAAAGATACTTATAAAGCAGTATCTTTAGAGGGCTGGTTGCCTGAATATGTTGTAGTTGAACAATTATAATTGGAAGAATAGACATCACCTCGTGTTCCTTTTTTTGCAGGTCTTCCCATTCCCCGATGTGCTGGAGTGCTGCCTTGTACTCCTTCACGTTGGATCCCAGTGCGCTCCTCAACTACACAAACAGGCATTGGATCTCCTTAGGAAACATGGTAGTGCTAGTATTTACAAAAAGGCTGGCAGGAGGTTCTTGACATGACATTTTGAGACCAAACTGTCTCCCTTGAGCTGCCTACAGCTACTTAACACCAAGGCTGTTCTTTCTTCAAGTAGAGGGTTGTTTTGAAGTGAAGATGGCTGTGGTTATTTTGGATAAAACTACAAAAAATCAGGTTTAAATACAGACTGACTTGTGGTCATCAAGTGGTACTACTTAAGGAGATTGCGTGAGAAAGTTCAAAAGCAGTAGGTTGTGGGCTTGAACTGTATACAAGATTTTTGTATAGTCTTTTTTTATTTGCTGGAAGTTATTCCTAATGAAAGCTCTTGCTATTTACATGTAAGAGAAACAGTTTTGAGCAGCTGTATCAGTCTTTCAGCAGAGGAGGAATAGTAGCTGCCTTCAGGAAAAACAATGGTTTCTGTAAGCAAACTGACCCTTAAGTCAGTATTGTTCTTAGAAGCATTGTAAGTTTATTTTCACTCCTTTAAATAAAGTCTTCTACCACCATGAATTGGCATTTAATTTGATGGATAGAAATCGGTATCAATCAAGGGCTAATGCATTAAAAATAAGCCTGTGGTTTTGTTTTTGTTAAACATACTACATAAATCAAACTCAGTAGATAAAACAACTGTGTGCTATGACTTAGCTTTGTGTGGTGAAGCCACCTATACAACATAAAAGGGAGGGCAAGATCTTTTATATTTGTTTCCAGCATGACTAGAAAGAGATAAGGGATTTCTCCAGGTCAAGAAAAGTCCCTGCTTTTGGCAACATCCATGGCTCAACAACTGCTTTTTGCTACAGTGATGGTAATTTTGAGGTATTATCAAGTTCTCTAGAAAAGCTGCTATTCTAGAAGTGCCAAAGGCAATCCTAGATTCTGGAGTCTTGAACATGCAACATTTTGACCAGTCTTACAGTTTACCTAAAGTCTTGCCTGTCTTGTTAGAAAAACGTAACTCTTCCGAAGAAAAGAACAAGGCTGCATAAACCTTAGTGAACATAGCATCTGTTGTCTTAGTAATTTCTAGAAGCAAGTTTTTAAATGCAGCAGAAAAG